>CM025141.1:20381248-20397469 GCA_013467495.1 Gossypium gossypioides
TTAATTAAAATTAGTTACAATTTGGTCATGAAAGTTTTTGGAAAAAAAAATTGGTCACTTTAAGTGACATTTTTTAAGTTGGTATAATTAATAATAACAACTTTAGTATTTAATTTTTACTTTTTTTCAAGTTGATTTTGATTATATATAAAATGATAAAATATTGAATTTTTTTCAAAGTTAGAAAATTCTAAAAAATTAAAATTAAAACAAAAGTAGAAAAATTTTCAAAAATAAATAAAGTGAGAAAATGAGGGAAAATTGTTTTTAAACCCTTCACATTTATCATTCTTTGTATAGAAATATTCAATACTCATTTTCTAAAAAAGAATAGAAACAAATAAAAACATTGAGCAAAATTATTGTTTCAGTGTTTTTAAAATATCCCACACCTGACTTAATCTTCGAACCCGAATGTAAGACACTACGTTCGTTGCCGGAGCAACTCGAGCTACTGCTACTTCTAATTCAATGTAAACATCAAACATTAATCGATTTATATTAATACATTCACATTGATTTAGATCATTTTCAAGCCATTTAAAACAATTAAATTTTTTTGTTAGCTTTGATTTTCAATTGTTTTGATATAACAAACTTCATTATAAAATCCCTTAATCAAATTTCCATATATTATTTCAATATTATCCAAATATATTTTCAAGTGTTACGAACTCAAAAACAAAGTTTCTAAATAATTTAATATTTCTCTAAGTTTTTAAGAACCCCCAAGTCGTTTAAAATATTTCTAGACACATTTTTACGATTTCTAGTCTTGTCTAAAGACACAAGCATGTCTATCTTGAGATAGACCAACATTGAAGCTAAAAATGCTTCAAAGGAACCATGTCTCGAGACAAGACTAGCCAACATCGAAGTAAAGATATAGCTTTAACAGTCATATTTTGTTCTTCCTATCTTGAGACAAGGGGTTTGTGTCTCGAGACACACTATTGCAGGCTGCTTTAAATGCACAAAAGAAATGCTCCTAATGGCTAGAAACTCCTTCAAACGACTCCAAGCGTCTAAAAATCAGTTAGAGGGTATATATTCAATCAAGATCACTTGAAGACATAAGAGAAGAACATCCAAGTATTTTAATCAAGAGAAAAGCCTTAAATTCTTTATTTCTTCATTTTCTTTTGTACATATCTCTTTAGATGCTTATTGTTAAATCTATTTATCATTCTCATTTCATTTCTTTGAGAGAGCTTAAGACTTGTAAACACACACCTTTGAAAGGTCTTCATTTTTAACATTTTTCCTTTATACTTGCTAAAAGATAGTTAATGTTTTTGAGGTATAAAACCTTATGTAATTTGTTAAGGGTTCTAGTTGAGATTTGTAAAAGCTAGAGGGTTCTAGTTTAGCCACAAAAACTAAGGGTAATGTTCTATCATAGCCTTGTGAAAAAGATAGGGATTCTAAAGGTTATACATTTCCTTGAAAGGTAATAATTCAAGTGTAGTGAATTGGAAAATCCTTGGTTGAGGTATACTAAGAAAGTGGAGGTAGGCAATTGGGTTGAACCACTATAAATCAAATTGCCCAAGCTAATCTCTCATTTCATTATCATTTAGAAAAGTTTGTAGAAATTCTTAAAATACCAATTCACCCCCTCTCAATATTTTCAAGCCTAACAATTTCAAAATGAATTCTAGGTGTTCGAGGGTAGTCGGGACCAAGTTCGAGTCTTTGAGGATCAGAACAACTCAAAACATGTGAGAAACCTTTGCGTTGCCTAGTTGTATCAACTCAAGTGGGTACTTGTACTGATACAACTAGTTGCTATTATTCATTTTGGCTATTGAATTATTTGTTTCGATACATTTGACTACTTGTATCGAAACAAGTTTGTTAGGGCCCAAAAATCTCCCCCAAACTCACCTATTTTGACAGAAAACTATACCTTAATGAAGTCATAAGTTGTAGTATATAAAAATTATGTTCAAAACACCATTTTCACTCACATTAATAATATTAACAAAATAGACATAATCATGAACATAAAATATTTGGCTTAATCAACAAACTAAATTACTTGGCAAGCAAGAAACTAGCTAAACACATACAAAATCTACCTAATCAAGTTCTATAACACTCTACTCCCAACCCGATCATCGAATTTCGAGATATGAGATGTCGCATTCGTTATTGAAGCAATTATGTGTCATTTCAAAATTGAACAAGACAAATTATACAAACAAATAAATGTTAAAGCTTTTAAAAACATTATTTATTCAAATTCACGCCATAAGAGAGCTTACGAAAGCTCCATACTAATCCGATGACAAACAAGGGACTAAAACGTAAAAATAATCAAAATAGGGGGTATTGTCATGACATCAAGGGATGAATGTCACGACTCTAAATGTAGTAGCATAATGTCACGACATCAAGTAAAGTGAGACTCGACAATAAAAATAGGATCTTGACGTCGCAACTTCAACAAGGGGAAGTCGCAACCTTGAAGGTAGGGGGTTCAATGTTGGATTTGGTGTCCTAAGTATAGTATATTCGTTTGTATACTTGTAATTCTTTCAAACAGAATAGTTTAATAAAATCATTCATGAATTACATTAATACCCTTTGTATATTGTCATCAATGTTTTTGTATGCAAAAAAAATGAAAGCAAATATTAGCTTATTGGTTGTCTGATGTTTAATTAATATTAAGCAATATTACGTAGTCAGATCGTAAAGTAGAAAAACAACTTATATTAGTAGACGAACCTAAACACGTTCTTAGTCTAATAAAAAATGAGCAAGCCAATTGAAAGACTAATATGTCATCAATCAAGTTTAATTGGAGAGATGTTTTGTCTTGAACATATGAACGGATGACTCCCAGAACATAAAAACATAGATGTGACTGACTAGATTGACAGTACATCAGAAATGACCTAAGTAGAATAGTTCTTGGATCCGTTTATGGATTTATACTCTTATGATGTTCATAATGTAGCATACCTTAATCCTGAGTGGATGGTGGACTATGTATGTGTAACTCGTATACTTTGTAAAAGCCTGAATTCGAATAGATAAGAAACCGAAAGTTGGTGCATTAGGTATATAACTTCTGCAGTATGTAGCATCTTTTACAATAGTTGAATCCATGTCTCAAGACATGGGTAAATGATATCCTCTCATTGACATTGCATGATAGATGAAAAGTAAACGTGGCCATGAGTCGTTTGTCTTTGTGATTAATAACTTGTTTACTATTTGATAGTAATTGACTTTTCATGAAGGAAGATGTAATGGTTACCATGATATAAAATAGGATCATATTAGGAGAACGAATTTATCCCAAAGAGATTTAAGATATCCTATGAAGGTAACACACTTATGACAAGATCATTGGACGAGCACTAATCGAGTAGCTTTCGTAATGGTATGCAATTGGGGAGAGCTTAGTCACGATACAATAGTGGAATGGCTTCGTGACTAATGAGTTTATAATTAATAGGCAAAAAGCTCGAACTTAATTATAAATCATTTGAGCCCTACATATGTCCAATCGGTCCCTCTGCTAGCTGAATGAACATAAAAGTTGAATCAAATGAACATAAATGGATGGAAATGATAAAGTTAGAGAAATGAGTTACATTCAAAAATGAATGAGGTTTCTCACCAAGTATGGAAATGACCTAAGAATTAATTTAATTTTATTGAATTATTATTTAATTAAATAATTGAAGTTCGAAAATAAAATAAAATAAATTGTTCATTATGAAATCTATTCAATGTAGAAATTAAACATATTTTCTCAGGGACTCTTTTGTGGTAAAGTCGTCAGGACTTTAATAGAATTAGAGTTAGATTTAGATAATTATTTAATGGAAAAAATAATTAATTTAAATTAATTCAATAAATAATGTCTATTTTGGGAAATAAAAAACAAATATTGGGTTGGATTAAATTATAAAATGTTGGGTTAAAAGTCCAGGAAGCATGTATAATTGGACCTGGTACAGGAGAGGCCCAAAGTGCCTCATATTAAACATGAGGACGACAACCCTATTAAAATAATTAGGGTTAGCCGCCCCTCTCTCTCTCGTAGTTCAATTAGGGGATTGTTTTTCTATTAAATAGGCATGAATTACATTCTAGTAATTCAAATAAGGTTTCACTTCCTCTCCCTATAAATAAATGGCACCAGTAAGGCTAAATACAAAGCTTTGAGATATTATTATTCTACTTAAAAATAGTCAGAATTTATTTGTAAGTATAAATTCTTTTTTCAGTAATAACAATTCTACTAGTTTCTATAAGAGAGAGATTTACTTTCCTAGTAAAAGTAAGAAAATTATTTTTGGTGTTGTATTTGATTTGTAATTGTTTGAGCCCACACTCGAAACAATTCATGGTACGATAATAAGGAAGGTCATTTCGTAGAAAGCTGAGAACATCAAGGATCCATCTCGCACAAATACTTTTCGGGAAAAGTTTATTGCTATAAATATCATAAATCAGCTCGATTTTTAAATTTTTATTTTTACGCTATACAAGAAAGTCATTTTCGAACCAAAATATTTCCAACACTCAATGTCTCAATCTTAGTAGGGAAGAGTCGCGACTAT
The DNA here is from genome assembly GCA_013467495.1 of Gossypium gossypioides. Taxonomy (NCBI): domain Eukaryota; kingdom Viridiplantae; phylum Streptophyta; class Magnoliopsida; order Malvales; family Malvaceae; genus Gossypium; species Gossypium gossypioides. The sequence goes on from CM025141.1 coordinate 20,385,832, forward strand.
AGGAATAAAAGCTCGATATTGCAACACTAACAGGGGAGTGTCACGACCATGAAGGCAAGTCCTTAAATTTCACATCATTTTTCCTCAACCTGCCAAGCACCAATACCAAATGTTCAAAGTGACCCAAAACCTCATCACATAACATTTTTAGGCATTAATTCAAAATGCCAATTCATCATTATCAACATATCAATAACATATTATTTCATAATCTCAAGTACATACCTATACATTCTAGATTCTAGCATCACTAGCATTTACTTGGCATACAAGTAACATTTTAAAATCAAATCTTAATATCACATAACTCGGATAAGAAAACATATAACTATACAATTAGATTAACACTTATATTTACTATCAACTTATATTGTCATATTCAAAAATAACTTTTCTAATCATAATTACCAAAATGCCAACTCAAAACTAAAGACCAACTCAATATTAGGTACATGCCACTTGTTATTAACATATTGGGACTGTACAAACTTGCTGAGTTGAGAGTTGAATCTAGATGCTACTAATCACTTGGAGGCTTTGAATCTATGATACCTGTGCACAGAATAAAAAACTTGTACACTGAGCAAAGGGACTCAATGGTGCTAACATGATTTAAATCATTAATCTCATATAAGCAAACTATGAATACATACAATACAAAATCCAATTCTATCTAAATCACAAATTCATTTATTGTCTTATGTTTACAAAACATCAATCTTTAAAACTATTTAACATTCCCTATTCCATCATTCAATCTTTTTACTATTAAATTTAATTTACATGAATGCCATTGCATATCAAAAGGGTTATGGTACCTTTTCTTTCCATTCTCAAATCTATTGATTCATTATATAACCTGATCGACCCTCAAGGATCGTAATAATTAGATCATGTGTTATTTCACATGCCATCATTTATTACTTAAACATCAAGATACATTTACACAATTCAATAGCCAATGTCAATAGGCAAAATGCATGTTTTTATAATCCCTATTAACTAGACATGGACTCAAGATGGATACACGGATCATCTAACCATCACGCCAATATATCCGACACCTAGAGCTTCATCAGTACATCTGAAGTATAATATGTGCTTTAGACTTTTTCGATATGAACCAAAGTTTATAAATATGTACCTAACACCTCATAGGAATGTCTAACGTATAATATGCGCTCTACGCTTCATTGGTATAAACTGAAGTAAAATCATGTACACTAATCTTATGGCATGCCAATTATACTCAACTCTGCCCAAGAAAGTTAATAAGGTATCCAATATTTCAATATATGTATAAGGTTCACCTAGCATAGTATAATACATACCAATTCATATTATACTCAAATTAATTCATACCATTTCATATCATCATCTGCATATCATCACATTTTTCACAAGTTATCAACTATTTCATACTTACCTATTCATGAAACAAATAAGTTCATACCTTAAACAAGCTAATTGCAACAATCTATATATAACATTTTAAATTTAAATCATGAAAGCATAAACCAAAATAGCTACTCATCTATGACCCTCGCCTTTCTTTTATCTCGAGAGGACTCAATGTCTTCTTTAGCTAAATATGGTAATTCTTATCATACTCAAACTAATTCATACCATTTCATATCATCATCTGCATATCATCACATTTTTCACAAGTTATAAACTATTTCTTACTTACCTATTCGTGAAACAAATAAGTTCATGCCTTAAACAAGCTAATTGTAACAATCCATATATAATATTTTAAATTTAAATCATGAAAGAACAAACCAAAATAGCTACTCATCTACAACTCTCACCTTTCCTTTATCTCGAGACAGCCCGACATCCTCTTTAGCTACATGTGGTTATTCATTTATAGAAACGATATTTGTAACACTTTTTGCTCGACTCAATCATCGGTTCTGAGCTACAAGATGCTACATCCGTTGCCGAAGCAACTACAGTTAAATAAACGGTAAATACAATAGACCATTCTATACCATACCATCATTTAACCATGACATTTCATTACTCAAACATGCTAGTTAAGTACCATTCATAATATCTCAACACATGACCAAATCATACACATATAGATATCAATACAAAGTTAACACCTTGATTTACACCTATGTACATGCCACATAATCAGACTTTAAAATGTTTGAAAGACTACCGAATTGAACATGGGATAGTGTGAGCTTCTCATAGATCCGATCGACACGTTCCACAAATTGACAAACTACATGAAAAGGGAAAACAACGGGGTAAACATAACAAATGCTTAGTAAGTTCACAGGTGTTTAAACGAGAAACTTACATTGACTTACAATTAATCAAATTAAACTATTTAACTTGACAAAGTTTGCCTAACATATCAAATCACAACAACAAGGCGAGCTTTAGTATATAATCAATCATGTAATGTACTAAATTTATAACATACCAATTCATATCATATAAGTAATTATACATGTATACCAAAGCTTTATATTCAAATCATTCAATAATACCATGTTTAAACATCAAATACATTTTGTGTCATCTCATTTTCTCATTCCATATTATCAATATTACCTGATGAAACTCAATAAATGAACTCGAATACATTGGTACAAACCACATCTGTTGCTTGTCCAAGCTGAACATATATTCGTGTTAGGTTACCCGTCTGGGCTAAAACTTTATATCAACACATCAAATAGCTTGACCAAAGGTGTAAATATACAAGTCCAGTTACCTATCTGGGCTAAACCTTTAAAACGACATTAGGTTACTCGTCCGAACTAAACCTGTCACATGTATGTTTGAGTCCGCAACAAATGTTGGATCTCAATAATCATCGATAATCAATTCATATCCATGTTTACAAGAATTTTACTAAGTTCATCACAGTAATCACAACATATAAAATTCATATTCATTTCTTTACAATTTAGTCCAAATCTCATCTTTTGTACCAAATCGTAAACAATCTAAATTTCAATTAACTATACATATATTCATAATTTTAAATACAAAACAATTTAAACACAACACACCATATGAAGTTACCTAATTAAATCAACAGAAAGTTGAATTACAAAGACTAATCGGTAATTTTGCCTTTTCCTTAGTTATCCTCGGTTTGGTTCAAATCTCGATCTATATAATAATTCAAATAAATTTATCAATTCCACATATCTTATATCATCCTATTTCATGCATGTATCAATTCAATTTCATCATTCAAAGGCCCTCTAACCTTTTTCATTTTATTCAATTTAATCCCTAAAACCAAAATTGTCATAACTTTCAAATTTGAGCTTTGATTTCGAAATCAATGTGAATTACATCCTTCTATAACCCTCTATTATAAAAAATCACAGAAATATTACACCAATTTCAAAATTTATGCACATTAGTCCCTATGTTTAAAAACTAGCAATTATACTTTACAAACTAGTCCTTTTTCACTTCAAAACTTAAAATCTAACAATTTAGTACCAATTTCATCAAACATTCATCAATGAAAAATTTTAAAAAATTCAACAGTTTTGCAAATCTGTACACGGGCTAGCTATATCAAGCTCCTAGGACCTCAAAAACATAAAAATTATAAGAAAAATGTCTAATTTGAACATACCTATTTAGAACCAAAGATTGAAAGCTCAACCTTAGCTTTTTCTTTCTTTGCTTCGTGAAAGGAAGAAGATGACAAGTAAATGTTTTGTTTTTCTTTTATTTTTAGCTTTTATACTTAGTTTAATACATAATAAATCATAATTAACCTTTAATTATTAAACTTAAACATGATTAGAAAAAATTGGTGTACTACAATTGTCATTCAGCACCTTTTGTCCAACTAGAAAAGATTTAATTGCTCAATTGGTCTCTCGGCTAATTAAATGTAACACCATATAACCCAACCCGATTGTCGGATCTAGGTACCGCAAGTCATAACTAACCTGATTAATTTAACAAATTTTCTAAAATGATTATTACGTGTACTTAAACAATGTCAAATCCTGAAATTTAATTCCCACTATAACTCAAATAATACGAGAAATAAACTCTTGAGAATTTTAATACCTTATTAAACCTATTGATTTTTACATATTAAGACTTAAATATAAATATATCTAACATAATCCCTGAGGCTTGGCCTCTAAGGGTGCCCCTTTATACGCATGTTACAACTGTCACAACCTTAGCGCAATATTGGCAATGTCTGGCTTGGTCCCTTCTCTTGATCCCCGAGTCTTCATCTACCTTGCATACAAGCAGCAAATTTTATAAGTTCAAGAGAACTTAGTGAGATCCCATATGACTATGCGTTGCAACAATCTATATTTTCAGGGAGAAAGAATAAAGGCACAAAAATTAGGACTCCCTGCGTTTCGTAGAAGAATTTGTTATTTCATTGGCGTAGCCAACACCCTGTTTCCTTTAAGCTAACTGTTGGCGGACATAACTATTGGTCTGGCCATAATTGTGCCTTACCAGATAAAAATTTCTTATTAGTTTTAACCCTGTTTATCCTCTTTCCAAACTTTTCTCATACCTTTCATGATGCGACTTATCACTAATGCCTGTTTTTGTAATTACAGATTGTTGAAAACTAATGGTGGTATAACTGAGATTTCTCCATAATTGAATATCCTTACCTTGATCCCTTTTATCCATAATAAACTTTATAAATATTTACCGTACTATCACGAAGATTATCTGTCCTTTGACGTAGCTTAAATGTTAAAATATGTTTCATGTCTTTACACTTTTCATACATTTGTAGTTTAGTTGCTACTTTTATTTCAAAAAATTTAATCTCTCTACTTTTTAGATTAAGAAAACAAGTCTAATTGCTAACATCATTAAAAATCTTATCTTAAATGCAATTCCATTACAACATCTTGTTAGAACCATAAAACTCTGATATAAAACTTAAAATCATAAACCATGATCTATCATTTCAGATCATCAAGAATAAAACTAGATGTGAAACCGTACCTTAATACATTGGTATATTGAGATCTTGAATCTTAGGGTTTAGATATTCCAAATTAACACACAAGTTTTTAGAGAATGTGGGTCTCTCTTTTCTAAAGATGGGATGTTAGAAAAGTTACATATGTGTAATTTGGGGACCAAAACCCTAATATATAACTTTTGCACATTAACATTAATTTCTAATCAGCCCATCATTAATTAGGAATTAGTTACTAAATATCTACACATATTTGGTCTATACTTTATTTAATAAATGAAACCCAATAAGTATTAACCAAATTAGATCACTTTTAATTTGGGCTAACCTTTTATGATAGTAAATAAGATCATGTAATTATCCTTATTATATATGTGATGTCTATATTTTTCAACCAATCTATCAGTTGGACCACATATATATACTAATTACCTTATAATTACATGTCATTATATAACCTTATGGGCTCAAAACCTTACTATCATATCCAAAAGGTATTCCAAACAATCCCGTCCATTAATTATGTTAATATAGAACCAATGCGACTTTTATTACATACATCGTAACTAAATCCATCCTTGATCACGTATGTTAACACAACCAAATGAAATATATCAAGTATGGATGTATAACATGGAAATTACATGCAATGTGATCTAAACATGTCTATTTCCAACTGGTCCTCCTTAACCTTAGTGAGATCAAACTTTACCAAAATCAGAGTGTTAATAAACCAAATGAACTTTATTTCTACATAAATATCCTTAATATTCATAAAATGAAATAATTGAAAAATGTGTATATAATAGAAAAATATGTAAAATTACAAATTCCCATTAAAACTAAATATCCTAAAATTATATTACACTCATTTGAGCAATGTGCTCATAAAAAAAATCTTGGTGGTAGTTCCTTAAAAAGTGGATAAGCAACTATAGAGTTTGTCCCAATATGCTTTATAGACACCTGACCCTCTCTAAAATTTTACTTTAGCAACTAGGAATATAAAGTCTATGTGCTTTGACTTTGATGTGCTCCTGTTCTTATTGAAATAATGATTGAAATTTATTATCACAATTTGCACCTTTATGACAAATTTTGCATTCATATTCCATCAAAGTCAAAGTCTGTATACTTGATGAACTCTAACTTATGAGACCTCCTATATGCGAGCATGTTATGTTTTGTTTTCTGAAGATAATGTATGAATCATTTGATTCCTTTCCAATTATCTATACTCAAATTGCTCAAATACCTGTACAACATCTTAACAATGTACGCAGTATTCAAACGTGTACAAACCAGAATGTATATTAGACTTCCCATTGTTGAAATGTGGGGAGTCTTATGCATTTACATAATCTCAAAATCATTCTTGGGGGGCATTGATTGAGACTACGCTTACTACCCCTAAACTTGTGACATATATAATCAATAACCAAAGCCATCATGAAACTGAATGAGATAATCACTTGCTAAATATTGTAGTAACACTGCTGAGAGGATTGCTTAAGCCCATGATGGACTTCTTTAATTTGCAAACCATTGAATTTGCATCACTGGATACAAATATATTTGGTTGCACCATATAAATCGTCTCATCAATGTTACCATTGAAAAATGTAGTATTAACATCCATCTAATGTAAATTAAGGTCAAAATAAGCTACTAAAGCCATTATAAATCTTTCTCTAGTGGACCTTCTTAATGAAATTGGTTCTTGAGGTCGTAGAGTTTGTTACTTAACTGTGAGGTTCTATGACATTGTCTTGATCTAGAGTTGTTATTCGAACAATATCAGGTATAATAAATTGTTCCTGATCTTTATCAATAGCAATTAAAAGAATGTGTTTTGCAATATTAACATATTATTTTTCAAAGACAATGTCTTTAATTCTCTCTCCCTCATAAACTCAACATCCTCAAATAATCGGACATCGATTGTCTAAAAAATAGCCTTAGTTGTGGGATCGCAAAATTTGTAACCCCTACACCTTTTAGAGTATCACATGAAATAATAACTAATAGTCTTTGAGTTTAGTTTCCTTTCATTTGGCCTATAAGGCCTAGTGTAATGTTGGGGTTGGTGTAAGTATGCATAGTCGTTATCAAGTAATAAGTAAATATAAGAGTTATCGTCTCCACGGGGATTGTATATGTTAATCAAATAATTGTAAAATTAAATATTACAAATTGTTGAGAAAAAAACACAATGATTTCGAGTGATTGATGTAAAAATAAACAACTAGATGCAAAACTATCCTAAATGCAAATTAACCTAAGTGTGATGAATAATTAAAATGTATGAAGTGGGTTTAGCAGCAAATTCACAAGCTTCAACAACAATAACATGAATAGGCTAGAATAATTACAAGATTTGACTTGGTTCATTTTCTTCATGTTTACAATGTTCCGGAAAAAATTCAATGGCAACTCGATCTTTCATTAAATCAGGTTTAAAACAATTTAATCATACAATTCTATAGTTATGCAAGGTAATAGAGCTCTCTCGAGTTGTTACAAACCTTTAATTTAATCAGATCAATATCTAAATTAAGCATGCACCTTCCAATTATTGCATCCATTAATTTCCATATGGTCAGGATCGATCAACCAATCCTAATGTATTTAATCACATTTTAATGAATGAAATACATGCCTGATTTTAATTGGAAGCATGAAAAATTGAGGTACAAAACATCATGACCATAAATAAAATAAACTTTATCAAATTGAAGTAATCATTCTAGCTATCATCGTTAATGAAAAAACAACAAAACAAATTGTAAACATGTTGAATAACAAGAACAACAATAAATATTAAGGAAGAAGAAACTCTAAATAATTTCGGTAATTCTTCCAAAATTGATTGTGGTGGTTTCCTTCGATCCTCGTAATTGCTCCTTCGTAAAATGCTCCTCAAGGTGGCAGGCAAAGAGAGAATTTTCTCAAGAAATTTCTAGCGAAGGAGAATGGAGAGAATGAATAGCTTTATGCATGAAAAGAAAAGGAAAGGAGATGAGAGAAAGTGATGAATGAATGAATGATGAGGGATGATGGATAGATGATGTAACACCCCAAACCCGGACTAGATGTTATGGCCGAATCTAGCCTGTCACATTGAAGTGTCTTTCGAAAATTGGACTTGTTGGTAAAAATTCGTTTCCAAATTTAAAAACCTATTTGTTAATGTTTAACAAAACATCTAGCCAAAACGATTGCTTTGTTGTTTGTTTTTGTTATAATAAGTTGATCTAAAAATCGCGGAAGCTTTTGAAACTCTATTGTTTAAATTTTGTGTCGTTGAAAACAATAATTATTTTGAAAGTTTGCCCTCTCCTAAACTAGCAGTTTAAAATAAGTAAGCAAAAAACCAATTAAAAATTTAAATAAACTTAAAGGCCTTATTACATAGAAAAAACCCAATATAAACTTTAAATTTAAATAAAAGCAAGTGTAGCACAACTGCAGTTGTATGGCCACCTCCGAGTCCCTCGCAGCACCAAACCGCCTAAGGTTGAGGATTACCTATATAGTTAAAAGGAAAAAATGAGTTTACGAAAACTCAGTGTGTAATCCCCTATCAGTCAAACAGTATACAACATGCAGTAACAGTCTCGGCCTGAGCCTTATTCAGTAATAGTACAGTATGGGCCTTAGCCCACTACAGTAACAGTGTGGCCTTTAGCCCAATACAATAATAGTACAATGCAATAATGCAACCCATCCCAATCCAACCAACACACCACTCCGTACCACTAAGACACCATGTGGGGATAAAATCGACCCACCTAGCCAATACACCAATATCGCAGCAAAGTTGTCAGTAATAGTATCGTAGCAAAGCTGCTAGTAACAGTATCGCAGCAAAGCTGTCAGTAAGAGTATACTTCCTCCATAACAGTATCCTAACCCCATGCAGTACATCATGTCATAAATCATACGTGTATGTAGAATGTCATACTCAATCATAGTCATACATATTATAGAGCAAATCAATTATTCATAACATAGGGCTATATTAGTCATTTCATCTCCTAGGGGTATAATAGTCATTTTACCCTATGGGGGTATTTCGGTCATCTTACCATATGAGGGTATTTTGGTCATTCTACCCTATCGAGGTATTTCGATCATTTTACCCTATAGGGATATTTCGGTTATTTTACCTTATAGGGGTATTTTAGTCATTTATTGACCTCTCAAAAAGTCCGCAGTCGCCTTAAATGACTCAGATAACCTAAATAGTCAAAATAGTGTGAATCGGCCCAAGTGGGCCCACACGTTCGTGCGGCCTGTTCAGCCCAAAATTCGCCACGACTACGGGATCTATAGTGTCCAGTATAGTATTTGCCACAATTCATGGATTTCGTCCATGTGGGGCCCACGAGCCCATTAAGCCCACATGGCCCATTTTGGCCTAACGTGGCCCATTACGGCCTAAGCCCTGAAAATGCTCATGGAGGCCTCTACAATCTATCGCCCATGTTTCACGGGTTGGGCTTACCACACGAGTGATTGCACGCCCGTGTGGTTTCAAACGCTGTATTTTCGACTTTTCGACTTTTTGCCATTTTACGATTGCAATAGGGTGTTTGCATACCTATTAACTAGAAGAGCGCAAATCTCCACGTACCCCAACCTAGATTCAATCAAGACCCAAAGTTAGTCCTTTAATCATTAGGGTAAAACACCCTCTTATTGACACTAAATCCAAAACACCATCCTTACCTTGCTTGAAAGAGGGCGATTTTACTCCTCTAAGACTGCCAATCAAAAGTGGTTACACACTTATCGATTATCTGCACTACAAACAATGATCTCAAACTAAGTTAGGCCATATAAGTGGCCTCAAACCGCGAACGATATCCTAAAGGAACATAGTCAACATACGACCTAAACCCCAAAAGTGAGGTAGCATATTACCTTGTTTGAACGTTGAGGACAAAGGTTGTGACTACTTCAAACCATATACAATCCACCACTCCTCGAAGGAAACCCTAAAATCGCAATGAGTAACACCTTAAAAGGAACGAATCAACAGTCGGTAATCAAATAATTAAAAGAGAAGTATTCAATTTTAAGAAGAAGAAAAGAAGAGAATAGGTTTAATCAAAAGTCAAGAGTATAAACACTTTACCGATAGTCAAAAACACTTGCAGAACTGGAAACAACAAGAAGTAGCGGAGAAAAACTCGACGCAGAGAATGATACAATCAAAAGGGAATATTCTGCTAGATGATAAAAGGAAGAAAAAGGGATGAAGAATCAAAGGTCGATAAACGTAAGAAAGAAAGAAAGAATTCGACAGAGGAGGATACCCAAAATACTATTCGGCCAAAACAAAGAAAAAGATAAAAGAGAAGAGCAGCAAAAGAAAACTCGAGAAGTACACCAAGTCTTAGCAAAATTCGGCACCAAAAGTAAAAAGTGAAAAGAATACTAACCGAAACCGAAGCAGATAGAGAGAAAACAACCCCCAAAAACCCCAAAATTGATTATCCTAGTGCCTAATGACCAAATTCGACACACACACTCCCCAACACCCCATTTCCACAATTTTCTCCTAAAATTTCTCCCCTTATCCCTCCTTGAATCACTCCACTGATTTCTCTTCAATTCCTCCAACAATTCTATTCAAATTCCATTCAAACTCCCATAAGCTGTGTTTTAGTCCAACTCCACTACCTACACAGCTCAAGCAGCAAAATAAATACTCTATTGCATAACCCAGGACTTGAATCTCAGACCTTCTAGTTACACAAGACGCCACCTTACCACTAGGCCACAAGCTATTTTTGTGTCATAAAACAAGCACTATTTTTATAAGGCCTATATGCCAATGTCCAGATTCATTTAAGAGCAAAACTAAAAATTCTGCAGAAGCCAAGACTTGAACTTAGGCTCCTCAAACACTCCTATACACACCCAAATCACTTAGCGATTAAAGCAAACAAGCAATTTGTGTCAAATCATGCAAAAATTAAAGACTTAGATTTTTGGGGCATTACAACTCTACCCCCCTTAACGAAATTTCGGCATTGAAATTTACTTGGTCAGAAAAGATGAGGGTATTGCCAACGCATCGCCTCCTCAGGTTCCCACGTGGCTTCTTCTGAACTGTGATTACGCCAAAGCACTTTGATTAGTAGAATAGATTTCTTCCTCAGTACTTTAACCTCACGGTCCAATATCTGCACTGGCTCCTCCTCAAAGGTCAGATCTAGCCTAACCTCAATCTCCTTGACTGGTACAATGTGTGTGGGATCAGAGCGATAACACCTCAGTATGGAGATGTGGAACACATCATGAATCTGGTCTAAATCTGAAGGCAACTCAAGTTGATATGCGAAAGGTCCCACACGCTTCAGTATATGGTAAGGCCCAATGAACCTAGGGTTAAGCTTACCCTTCCGTCCAAACCTCAGTATCTTTTTCCATGGGAGACCTTGAGAAATATGATGTCCCCCACGGAATACTCAATCTCTCGGTGTTTAAGATCCACATAAGACTTCTGTCTATCAGATGCTTCCTTCAATTAGTCTTGAATCAGTTTTACCTTCTCTTCGGTATCAGAAACTATCTCTGGCCCCAGTACTTGCCGCTCGCCTAGCTCAGTCCAACAGGTAGGAGTACGACACCTTCGACCATATAACGCCTCGTACGGTGCCATTTGAA
>CM025141.1:20457608-20470465 GCA_013467495.1 Gossypium gossypioides
TTAATAACAAAATGATTAATTGATTTTAAGGATTTCAACGACAACAAGTTTTACGCTAAACACCTCAATATGACACCGCTAGATTTGGCCATAACGTCCAGGCCGGGTTAGGGGTGTTACAGGGGGAGTGATCAGCTATGAATTACATTATTATTTACATCCTTTTTACACATAACTTTAGCTTGTTTAATAGTTAAATCAAAGCATATTAGTATATATTTAGGTTTTCATGCTTAAAGTACTAAATTATGCTTTTTAGTATTTTTTATTACATTCTATATATCTAAATAGGGTTACATGGTCTCGTAGGACAAATTGGGAGCTAAAGATGCATATTCGGGCCGAAATTATGGTCTATGTCGTGACACCAAAACACTGATGTCTCAACTTCGAAGAAAAAAGCCAAAAACAGGCCATGGAGCAAAACTAACTTTGATGTCATGGCACACCCAATGCTATGTCACAACACACCCTTTCTGTTGCAACACCGCCCCTACACAACCCAAAAAGTCCTACATGTCATAATTACATTTTGGAGGGAAGTTAGGTGTATTTGTCCTAGTCGAACTCTAAGAACGTCAAGGATAATTTAGGTACATTAATTATCTGAGTTTAGCCTATATAAAGGCCATTTTAATTAGTTTAAACACATAATTTTTAGGGAGACAGAAATTATTCTTAGGTTTTTATTTCATTCTTAACTTTCACATAGGGTATTTTATGTTCTTCTAATCAGAAGATCCTATTCTGAAGTGAGACTTTTGCGAGTGGAGATTGTTTCGAAACCATGCTTTCATCAATAAATCCATTAGCATCTCTTTTCCTTATTCTATTCTTTATATCTCTTTCTTTAACATTGTTAGTTGAATGTTTGTGTAAAGATTAGAATCAATTTATGCTTCATATATATTTTCATGTTTCAATTGTTTTAACCTAATTAATTGATTGAAAGATAGAGTTTCGTAGCGGATCAGTTGGTTGGAAAAGAAAAAACCTTAAGGGTTTATACATTTAAGGAGCTTGAATACAAGCATTTTCGTTATGTTTTAATTCAGTTTCTTTAGTTTTATTTACATTTAATAAAATGTGCACATCAAGTCTTTTATTAACCTTAAGGGTTGAATGAGGCCTAAGGGAGAGCTAACGTGCTTTGTGAGTGTCCAGGAGAGCATTAAAGGGCATTTCGAGTCAATACTGGATGCTATGTCACAACATAGGGGAGCCAGTGTCGCAACATGTGGGAGTAGAATACAGAACGGGAGAAACTACCTTCAATGTCGCAACACAGGCTGAGGGTGTCGCGACATACCCCTGAAGATGGCTGCAGATGAGCATATTAGTTACTATGTCGTGACACGGGACCTGGTGTGTCACGACATTGACTTTGTGACAAAATTAAAACACAAAGTAATGGCATTTTGGTCTGCACAATCGAACCTAAAGCTCAAGAACGTCAGCTACCTTAGGGATATGGATGACGGCTACCTGAAGGCTATAAATAGACATCTCTAGCACATATTAGAGACAAAATTCCATTAGTTTAGATTCTTTCTTTAGGTTTAGATTTGTTCTCTTACTTTCTTAGGTTTTTATAATTTTAGTTTATTTGTTTTCTTCAAGAGATCTGATTGTAAAGGATATCAATTTCTGTGGATTCGCTCTATTCATCAATATCAATTAGGCTTTTTTAAACTCTCTATTTCAATTCATTCCCTATGATTAATTCTTCCATTCTTGCCATGTTATTTATGAAAGCCATGAGGAAATAATCCTTCTTTGGGGGATTAGCGAGTGGAGGCATGATCTCTCAACTATTTTGTAGGGGCACTCAATGGATCAACTATTTGGAAAAGGAAGAACGTGAAACAAACCCTAGGCTTGACAACCTAGGAAGTTATCAGGGTGGGAATTAACCCAAAATTAGTATTGTCCATTCGTGAACACCTTTACCTCAAGCTAGTATGGACTGTGAGGTCGGAAGATAAGTAGTTCTTGTTGACTCGTTATGTTAGTGAAAAATCAGAAGATCCTACTAGGGTAGCGACTAGTTGGTTGACGAGAAACCCGAGACGATAGTTAATTGGGATTGTCGAAGTGAGCTGATCACCCATCCTCAAAGTTGATTCACTTTATCTATCTCTATCTCTTGCAATTTTAATTCTTTTTTATGTTATTTTATTTTATTATTTTACATACCTTAAACATATTTCTTATTTTAATCTCGTACTATAACTGAATAAAAGTATTAATTATATCTTTAATTGTTTAGGCTATGATTAATTTAGTACTTGCCTCCCTAGGGTATGATCCTCGAAGTACTCACCTACTTTGTTGTAAAATCTATATTACAACTCGACCCGTATATTTGTTGATATCGCCTTATAACTCTCTATTTTATTGTAGTATTCACACTCTAGACATTAGTATGTCCGAAGGCAGTCAATTTGTTGGCGCCATTGCCGGGGAGGCAGCGTCACTAGGCTAATTTTAATATTTACACTTTAAAGGAATAATTATGAAATTTGTATGTTATAGATACGATTTTAGTCCATTTATTTCTACTAACCTCATTTTTTTGGGTTTAGTGTATGACTCGCAATAGGGGCACACCTATTATAGCAGCCACAGATCCAAAGAAAATTATCTGAAGGAATTGCCGACAATAGCCAATGCAAGAACAGCCACCACCTGCTGCAGGTATTGTACCACATGACAATCCATTGTTTTGCAACTCTGACGATAACACCCTAGGAGACCAACTAGCACTATAGTTACCTGCAAACGTGCATATGGCTTGGAATGAGAGAACTTTACGGGACTATGCCTTACCAAGTTTAGATATTATTCAGGAAAGTATAATGATGCTAGTGATTACAACTAATAATTTTGAAATCAAACCGACAATGATACAAATGATCCAAAATAATCTGCAATTTAAGGGCACCATGATAGAGGACCCTAATCAAGATTTGAAAAGGTTTCTTCAACTCTGTGGTACTTTTAAGTATAACGGGGTCACTAGTGACGCAATTCGTCTTCGATTGTTCCCCTTTTCTTTGATTGATAACACTTTTTCTTGGTTAAACTCGCAAGTACCAGGATTTATCACGACATGGGATGAACTCACTGGAAAGTTCTTATAGAAGTTTTTCCCAATCAATAAAGCAGTTCAACTAAGAAGAGAGATCATTATTTTCAGACAGATGGAGGGAGAAAGTTTTCATGAGACGTGGGAAAGGTTCAAGATGTTAATTCAAAAATGCCCACACCACGTATTTCCTAAGTGGATGAGGTTGTAAATATTTTATAATGGGTTGGATGCAAACACACGATCTGGATTAGGCGGAGCAGTAGGAGGAGCTCTTATGAATAGGAAATACGAGGTCGTGTACAAAATTATTGAAAATATGGCATTAAACTCCTATCAATGGCCAACTAAACGATTCACATATGGCTAGAAACTCGCTACGATCAAAGCTATTCAAGAGGATGAGTTAAATATTAACAATTAGTGGATAGACTCAACCGTGTTGAATTTTCTTCTACATTGTCAATGCATGGAGGAGACAAGCCACTCTTCCATTATATCAATAATCCTGCTAAGGATATAAATTATATCGGGAAAAGGGGTGGAAACCCTTATTCAAACATATACAATCCTAGCTGGATAGATCACCCAAACTTGAGATAGGGAGGAAACCAATGAGGAGGTAACAATTCAAGTCAAGTTCAAAATACTAATTACCAGCCTCTTTACTTGTAAAAACCCCAGGCAGAGCCAAATCAAGTGACCATATGGCACGTGGTCAATGTCTTGATAGAATTGAATGAGAAATGCAGCCAATGAGACCAGATGTCAATCAGATGCAGTATAAGTGTACCAACTCAACAAGAACATTGACTAAGCTTGAGGATCAAATGAGCCAATTGATGTGCACGATGGGCGATATCAAAAGACAAATTGGCCCAAGCATTTGCAGTAACACGGAAGATAATCCATGAAGGGAAGGTAAAGAACATGTGAAAGCTATATCACTCTAATCGGGCAAGGTACTGAGTAGCCGAGAAATACATATCCCAAAGGTAACTGTGGATAAAACTGATGAACCTCAAGATAACTCCTTAGAAGTAGAAAATAGACCTAAATCAGAGGAGGAGAATGCACCAATGGTTGAGACAGGAAAAGAGACACTTAAAAATGTTGAAATCACAAAAGTCTCATTCCCATCACGATTAAAAGAAAGACAAATGAGGGACGAGGATGAATTTGTAAGTTTTTTGAATTTGTTTAAAACCATAAATGTTAACCTAACCTTGATCCAGTTAATTGATAAGGTTTCCAAGTACGCCAAGTTTTTAAAGGAGATGATGGCAAGGTGTAAGAAAATCAAAGTAGAAAAATAGGTTAATTTAAGTGTTACCTATAGTGTAATCATTTCTAGACAAGTACGGCGAAAAGTGAAAAACCCGGGCAGTTTTACCATTCCCATAGAAATAGGGGGTATTCACTTTAATAAAACCCTATATGATTTAGGAGCTAGTATTAATTTAATGCCTTTATCAATTTTTGGAAAACTTGGGTTAGGGAATCTTAAAGCAACTCAAATAACATTACAATTGGCTGACAGGTCTTCAATACACTCTAAGGGGGAACTGGAAGATGAGTTAGTCAAGGTGCGAAGCTTTACTATTCCTGCATATTTTGTAATACTTGACTTTGAGCAAGATTGTGAGATACCAATCTTACTAGGAAGACCTTTCCTGGCCACTTCTAGATCCACCATTGATTTAGAGAAAAATGAGTTGACAATAAAAATTAATGGTGAGACTGAATCCTTCAAATGTGATTAATAGTTGAACGAGAAAAGTAGAATGAAATTAGGGGAGCATTGCAAAAACTTATCTATTTCTGACGTTCCCAAATTAAGGGAAATGTTTCCTTTTATGAATGCAAAAAGAATAAAGAGGTTCAATGAACGAGACAAATGAGCAAGGGCAGAAAGACACAATGAATGATGGACAAATGTTGATAGAATAAAAAAATCATCCACGAGTGAAATGACAATACTGCTAGATAAATCTGGCAGTATAACTTAAATCTTGTGAATTGTTGCATGATATTTGTAAATTACTGTATACTTAACTAACCACATAGTTGAGATTTTAAATTTTATTTGATGTAGGTTTATCCTTAGATCGAAACATCCTTAAGATGGAATTTTAGGCTGAAACAAAGTTGTCATCGTGACATCACAATAGCAAGTCACAAGTAGCAGAAAATCTTTGAGAATCTCCAAACTGGTGGATGTGTCGCAACACAAAACCTCTGTCTCATGACATAACTGTAAATTTCTCCAGGGTTTTACGCAACCCGGCGGCTTAAACTCTAATTTTACCTTATTTTTAAACCTTTAAAACCATATTTTACAACTTAAGCACTTATCTAATCCTAATTAAAATACCCTTAAACCCACACCCCCTTAAACTCTCTCAAATCTATCAATATTCCCTAAACCTTAAACCCTAAATTTTCTAAATTTCCTTTCACAAACTTGCTGCAACAAAGAACGGGGACACAAGGGCAAGTAAGGAATTCAAACAAACATCAACTATACATTCAAGGTTAAGGGTTCCTAAACTCAGACTTTTTATTGTTCCATTGAATTATTTATTTAGTAATTTGTTAGGATTGAAATGACAGCTACACCCACCTTATGAAAAAGGTTGGCACGAGCTCAACAAGACACGGGTGAGAATAGTCATCCAAAGTTAGATTAGATGATTCAGTGGATGCAAGAATCAAGATTGATTTTTCAAGAGTTTGCTAGGAAAACTAACATACGAGTCCCCAATTATAAACCTGATATGTTCGGTCCAACAAAAATGGAACAAGATGAAGAAGCACAGGAAAGCGAAGAATAAGGAGAAGAATAGGAAGATTAGGAGATGGACAATGAAGAGGATGATTGAATGATTTTTTAAAAAAAGACTTATATTAATTTTTAGATTATTGTAATTTAGGCTTTGTAGGAGTAGGATTACTAAGTATTTTTGCTTTTAGTTTTTTTTGTATTTTGTTTAATTTTTCTATGTAGGAACTCGACATGAAGGAGACATAAACAAATTCAAACTTTTAAACGACCGAAGGACGAAACACCCACCAATAGGATTTCAAGTAATCACGATCAATCAGGTAACTTCTTTCCTTATCTTTTGATAGGCTACACATTGAGGACAATGTGTCAACTAAAGTGTGGGGGCTCACATAGAAAAATTTGCTTCAATTTTTACATTTTCTTTGATTTTTCTTGTCTTTTGGTGTGCTTGAGCTTGTAGAAATAAAAGTGATTGGTTAGGAGCATGCACATACGTTGCTTGTATTTATGAATAAGTTTGGCATAATGATAGTTGATTTTAAACTTTATTATTATTAGATTACTAAAGCTCCATATGTTACACTATAAACAGGTATTAAGCTATCAGTTGTACCAAGTGATACAGAAAATACTAGGAAACGAGCATGCTAGTATGAATGATAAATAGTTGAATTTGTATTTATTTGGTTGATTAAATTTGAGAATGTAGAGATATTTATGGATGACCTAAGGCATTTTTTGGATCACATCCAGAACCAAAAAGTTTTCCTATTTATATTTCATATTTAGTACCAATTCTTAAGCCTGTTGACACTTCTTGATGAGCCACATTACAATCCCGAGCCTAGAAACATCAATTTGTATTTGCCATTTTTCTTTGGTCATATGCTACACGATTATAAACGTCTGGCCATACGTATTGAGGTTTAAGTAGATATAACACAGTGGAGTTTTTAAAACTAGAGTGAAATAGGAAAGATTGGTGTGATATAGGAATTATAAGTTAGCCCGGATGTGCGAAACAAAAGAAAAATTCATAGAGAGAATTGGTACGAGTAGAAAAAGTCTTAAACTAGTGAAAAAAATATTTATAAGTGAGATATATTGAAAAACAGAAAAGTCACAAAGTCACAAAAGAAAGAAAAACTCGTTCATTAGTACACAAAAACTTGTAAGGCTAGCCATAGTTATTATGTCATGCTATGACTTCCTATACACGGAGAGATAAGGAAGGTGAGAGAAGGAAAAATAAGGCGGGGAGTGGGTAAGGGTAACTAAGAGGGGAAGAATAGGGATCAATGTGATGTCCCAAACTATTTTCATGTTTCTAACCCTTTGATGCTTATTGTTTTTGAATTTCATACCTGTCCTAAGCCTAAGAATGTTACAAGTTGAAAAGCCTATGTGACCTAAATATCCTTATACATGAATGGACATCATACTAAATATTCATATAAACTACTATTTGTATTTTGCTCAGATAATCAAAGTACAAGCTTGATTTGTTCATAGATTGCTATAGGTGAAAACCTTAATACTTGTGTATTTTCTAACATACTGAACTTAGATGTTTGTGATCAAAAGTGGTAAGTCAACTACTCATCATGTTGAAATTATTAGTAAATATGAAAAGCCTAAGTCAAATGCTCCGAAAGCAATACGTGTACCATACATACTCAAGGGTCGTCATTTTTCATCTTTGTTTATATTGCTTGAGGACAAGCAATGACTTAGATGTTTGTGATCAAAAGTGGTAAGTCAACTACTCATCATGTTGAAATTATTAGTAAATGTGAAAAGCCTAAGTCAAATGCTCCGAAAGCAATACGTGTATACCATACATACTCAAGGGTCGTCATTTTTCATCTTTGTTTATATTGCTTGAGGACAAGCAATGACTTAAGTGTTGAGGATTTTGATCTGTCGTAATTCGGTATAGCAGATTAAACTAGTTTTTACATTTAAGGAGCTTCAATACAAGCATTTTCGTTATGTTTTAATTCAGTGTCTTTAGTTTTATTTACATGTAATAAAATGTCCATATCGAGTATTTTATTAACCTTAAGGGCTGAATGAGGCCTAAGGGAGACCTAACATGCTTTGTTAGTGTCTAAGAGAGCATTAGAAGGCATTTTGGGTCAATATTAGATGCTATGTCGCAACATAGGGGAGCTGATGTCACAACATAGAAAGCAGAATAGAGAAAGTGAGAAACTGCCTTAAATGTAGTGACACAGGCTGAGGGTATCGCGACATACCCCTGAAAATAGCTACAGAGAAGCATATTGGTTGCTATTTCGTGACACAGGACTTGGTGTATCGCGACATCGAATCTGTGACAAGATTAAAACAAAAAGTAGGGGCATTTTGTTTTTCACAATCGAACCTAAAGCTCAGAAACGTCAGCTACCCTTGGGCTACAGACGACGGCTAGCTGAAGGCTACTAATAGACCTCTCTAGCACACATTAGGGACGACATTCCACTAGCTTAGATTCTTTCTTTAAGTTTAGATTTGTTCTCTTGCTTTCTTAGGTTTTTTTAATTTTAGTTTATTTGTTTTCTTCAAGAAATCTTCTTATAAAAGAGATCAATTTCTGTGGATTCGCTCTATTCATCAATATCAATCAGGCTTTCTTAAACTCTCTATTTCAATTCATTCCCTAATTCTTCCATTCTTTCCATGTTATTTATGAAAACCATGAGGAAATAATCCTTCTATGGGGGACTAGCGAGTGGAGGCATGATCTCTCAACTATTTTGTAGGGGTACTAAACGGATCAACTTTTTGGAAAATGAAGAATGTGAAACAAACCCTAGGCCTGACAACCCTAGGAAGTTATCAAGGTGGGAATTAACCCAAAATTAGTATTGCCCATTCGTGCGTTTCTCTTCTCAATTCACATGTCTTCCATTTTCTGAGATCATTCAGTTAAAAAAACAAACTCTTTCAATTCTAGAGCTCCCACTAGCATACGGATATATCTTCGTTCAATCCTTATTCAAAACGACTACACATCTCTACTTCTGTAGATACGAGTTGTCTAGTGTATTTACTAAGACAAATAAACTCGCGCTCATATTCTACTACTATCATGTTTCTCTTTCTAAGCTCCATGAATTCCCTTTTCTTCTTTTCCCAATACAACCGGCTGATACACTTCTTTTTAATCTCATCTTGGAAGAATTTCTAGTTTACCTAATCTCTCAGGGTTATGGATGTCAGACTTATCCACCATTGATATGTTTCAAATTTGAGCAAAGATACTATGCATCTCATACAGTCCTCTAAAGTACATGTCGCGTATGAATATGATATGTGAATTGTGCAAGTATACACGTCGGATCAAGTAATAAAGTGATGAGTGAGTATCGTTCCCATGTGGATCAGCTTGAGCCACTAACGTGGTCAAGTTATTATAAAAAAATGTGATTAATGCTATGGTAAAGCTATGGTAAGTATGCAGTAGCAATTAAAATAAATAATAGTGTATGCAATATGTTGAATTAATCAATACCTGAAAATGTTAAGGCAAAACAAGAGTAGAAATGTAATGGCAATTATGAAAATGATTATATGAATAATATGTAACTAAAAAATAAACAACTAAGGATGCAATGGAAAAGATACTACGACAAAAGATAAGGGTTACGCGATGTTGAGTGGGAAGGTCGGGATTACAAAGAATTTACTTTTCCTGTCAGCAATGCCTCAGCAAAATCACACTTAACCTACTGCTCAGAAAATTTCTAAAGCGGTATGTTTCTTTCGTAGGCAGAAACCTCAAGTTACCTTGTTGTGTCTATAGGCCTTTAATATGGTACCATGCACTGTTTCCTTCTGTATGAACGCCACTCTATGTCTAGAGTCTACTACAAGTATTTGTCAAGCACTTGCTTATATCATTCAACCATGATCTAACTAATCTAACCTCTTCAGACTTTAGATTAATTTAAGGGTATGTCGCAAAATCGACTATGGCTAGGGATTGCTCACATACATTTTAAAGAATAAAACAATTGAATGAAACAGTAAAAATAATTAAGATTTATATTGCAGCCATTAAAGACAATTAAAGTTTCATCAAAGTAATCTCAACCCTATAAGATTTAACTCATAGGTTGGCAAATAACATTCAACTCAAACATCATTTTCATCACTATAATTCAAGAATGAACAGATTAGAAATAACAAAAAAAATCAGGAAGACAGCGTTCACTGGTCCAATCCACACTCCAGCTGTGCAGTGTCCTGAGATGGCTGAGAAGGGTTGTCTGCGTCTTTTCTCCTCCTGTCTCTATTCAGCCGCTACCTTTTAATTTATCTAAAGATCTCTACCCATAGTTCCCCTTAGAGTTTCCTCCTTTGCTTCTTTTGAAATTGCTTTTTTTTTCTTTTTTAGGATAATTCCAATAGCCCCAAGATTTATCTTTTCCTCATTTCTAGGAAGATTTATTTGGTACAAGTAGAGTTGGGTTGAAACTGATATGCGTTGAATGCTGACTGGACACCTTCCCGGCATTGCCATGGCATACGAACTAGAAATCTAACCATACTTTTGCCCCAACAAAACTTCACTCATTTATTTCTTGCTCCTCATCCTACACCTACCAATATCGCAAAACACAGCCCTTCCACGAGCAATTAATAACACATAATATTTGAAAGCAGCCCAAGTTCTAATGTAATGCTAATATACTAATGAAATGTCCTAAAATGCAAGTAGATGTACTTAAGTAAGGTAATTAACTGGGTCCAAAGGCATAAAATATTACTCTTTTCAAGAGTTATCAGTACACATCAATTCGTCGAGGACTCTCAAGGTGCTTTCTAACCAATATTTAGCTTTTGTTAGGTCATCGTGTTTCTTGCCTTTAAACTCCTCCACCTCACATTTGCACAGTTTATCAATCAAAGGGAGACTTACATGCACAAGATTGGGAGATTGAGGTTGAAGTGGGGTCATTGGGGGCATTACTAGGGGAAGAGGGGCCATTTGTTGTTGATGAGCTAAAGGGGTTGCTCCTATATATTGCGTGAACCACTAGTTCATCATTTGCAAAAAAAGCTTATATTGCCTCATTTCCTAGCTCTTGCGGGACGGCCAAACTTTGATAAACTCCCTGATCAGAAGTGGGAGCATTACTTTCAACTTCATCAGATACGGCTCGATTGGAATTAGCCGACATAGTTTATCTAAATTGAAAAAAAAGTCAATTTGGATCAGAAAGCATAACACTATCACATATTATTGTGGCATATATTTCTAGACTGACATGCACTCTAATTCAATCTTAGAATTGACTAAACTATAGTTCTGATACCACTAAATGTAACACCCCTTACCCAACCCGATTGTTGAGTCTGAGTTACGAGATGTTACAACCGTTGTCAGAGTAACTATACTCACGCATTTATCATACAACCATCCACATATGCTAACTAATGTAATTCACAATTATTATATGCTAAACAATTAATTCTAGGTCCCATATGAGCTTACAAAAGCTCTTTTGCTAACCCAAGCGTGAATTAGAATCAAATTGTAAACTTTTCAAAATCTCGAGCCGATGTCACGACTTTGTTGTTTCCTTTCTGCGGCGTGATCATCTTAGTATACCACATCGTGACGAGATGCGTTTGCTCGTGATGAAGTCACTATCTAATATGACAACACTGCTATATTCAGAATCCATGGTCACAATGTCACTTTTGTTTTTGGTAAAAATGCACATTTTGTACCAATTTCAAGCCTTCAACAAATACCTTATTGCTTACATGACATCTTCTCAATTTAAAACAATCACAATTCATGCCAAAACACACCAAATCAAATACATGAATATTTGAAGTCAACCTTTAACATAGTACATTTCACATGAATATCAACTAAACCTATCCAACTTATATGCTCACTTTTTTATACCAAAATACTTCTTGCAAAATTCCAATTCATTTCTAACTAAGCTCTTTTTACACTAGGAGATATATGTCCACCAATTGAGCTAAACTATACACAACCTAATACATAATCAATTTGACTTATTCAACTACTCTATTAATATAACATTTAGCATCTCAATTTCTTACAAGTACATAATCAAATATAAACTAACATTAAACAAGTTCAAACCATGCATTAATAAATGGCATACCAAGTACAATACTTAATTTCAAACATATTTAAATATACCACATAGTTAACTACTCAAAGATGACCATACGCATATCAAGTGCCCTTATATACATGCCAACACATTATTCTCAAAATGAATATAATTCTACCCTCTTTTATAGTGTGAGCTTCACGTTGATCTGGGTTCACAAGTTTTGCAAGGCACAATCTACAAGGAAAGGAAACAGCAAGAGTAAGCATTTAAAATGCTTAGTAAGTTCAAACGGAAAGATACTATACTTACCTTATTTTTACAACATGCATCAAAGCTACCTTAGTTTGACATAACTTTGCCTAGGACATAGCACTCAAAACATCAACAAGCGAGCATAAGTATCCATGTATATTTGATAACAAAAGTAGTTCAAACTTACCATTTCATATCACAAACACATAGTTTTTCTCAAAGGCATGTTCCATCACTAATGCTTAAGAACATAATAATTTTACATAGTTTATATTCAATGCCACCATACATTTTAATTCATACATTGTACAAAACATTTCCATAATTCAATTCAATGGCATATTCCACTATCTATCTTCAGAACTATACCAAATACATATGATTCATTTACTAATCAATCCAATTAATGAAAATTCAATTTGAATATCAAGTCCATTTCCAATTTCATTTATACCGTTTCTCCCTATGAACGCTAGTTAAACTGAAAAATACATAGGATTTTTCCTATATAATTTATTACCTTTTACTTAAATTTATTGTTAAAACCAAATAATTGTTTAATAAATTAATAAAATATGCAAAAATATGAAATTAGGACATAGAAATTATTAAAATGTGA
>CM025141.1:20474123-20492265 GCA_013467495.1 Gossypium gossypioides
AACTAAATACATATGTTTGTTTACTGAGAGGTTTATAAAAGATAATTAATAAATCAAACCGAAAATACTGAATGTGTGCATTCATTTTGAAACTTTTTTAGATAATTACCTGTAGTTTCTTTAAATTAAGAATTATTTTTTTAACTTCATGAATTATTTATTTTATTATTTTCCACATGTAATTACCTTATTGGGTTATCTAAGCAATAAATTACATCTCATTAAAAATGTTCCACGTATGAAATTTCACATCATCCCATTAACTTTTTTAACAGTACTTTATTCAAATCTGTAAATAAAAACAATTTGAAAACAAGAATAAAGGTTTATGGCCAAAAAAAGTTAAAAAAAATACAATTAGGACCATTTTGACAAAACATGTAAACGTTAGTGGCTAAATTTGTCATTAATCCTTAAAACAATATTATCTTTGGAAAAGTTAATTTAAAATCAAGTTATCCGGTAGAGCCCCACTAGGAGTCTAATTTTTCCACTTCTCTACCACTGAAAAACAGCCACCGTCGACCATCCACCGGCCATCGGATCATCGCCGTTGTAGTCACCGTTCCCTGTGAAGCCATCGTCGGGGTGACTCCCCTGGCACCTTGAACCATCGTCGTTTTGCCCGAATGGGTCTAGTCGGTTCAGTTGCTGCCAGTTCAATTCAACCACCAATTGGACAATTAGCCTAGTTTTATACACAAGGCCCAGTTCAATCAGTTTTTCGGTTCCGATATCAAGTTTTGGTTCTCTAGTTCAATTTTTGATCTCGGGTCCAATTTTCAAGTCCAATTACTAATCGGGTTAATTGTCTAACTTGAAATTTAATTTCCAAAAATATCATATTTATTTTAATTAATTTGATTAATTTAATTTTACTTTATCAAAATTAATTTTCCCAAAAATCTCGTAGATTTTTCAAATTAATTTTTCAAGAAAATTTTTTAATCAAATTCTCTAATTAAACAATTCACACGACCACCTAATTTAATTCCACATCGAATAAATTGACTCAACTAAATTATTTCCAAAGTCATAAAATATCTTTCTAATTCAAATGTGGTCCGATCGAGCTTTTGTTGAGCTAGCGGAGGGACGAATTGGACATATACAATTAGGCTCGACCAACTGCAATTATGTCTAAAACCAACGTTTTGATAATTCGTAATTTACTTAATCATGGAGTCAGTCTACAAGAAGTATCATGATTGAAAATTATTTATTGTATACTCTTTACGAAAGCAATTCATCTAATTGCTTTGTCCAATGACCTCGTCATCTATGTGTTACCCTCATATGATATCCTTGATTCTTTTGAGTTAAATATGTTCACTCAATACAATCCTATTTTATCTCATTGTCACTATTGTGTCTTCTTGATTATTAATATGACCACTGTCAACTAATGACTGTGATAAATTGCTTGTTCGAGAACAAGAAACTCGTAGTCACGTTCCATATTTATCAATTCACATAATGCCAATGAGAGGATATTGTTAACTCTTTAATCGAGCTACGAATTCCATTATTGCTAGTAAAGTCATGCTATACACAAGTCATGTACCCAACATACCAGCTATCAGTTCGATCATCTTTAAAGCATAAGCCTCCACTTATATCAAAACACATGAGTTGCATACGTATGGTCAGTGACTAACTCAGAATTTAGGTAAGTCACACCATAAACGTCACAGGTGAATTTATTAACAAACGATTCAGAATTAATTCAACTTGGGTCCAGTCCAATGTACCATTCTTCCATTGAGTACATCTATATCCCTACCAACTGCTCCGATATCCAAGACTATCTATCTCCCTAATTGGAATTTTAGACGACATAATAATCCTTCGATGTATTTGAATCAAATGCTCACTTTGATTCTTTTACGGGATTACGGACTCGTTTAGATTATCGACTAAAGTAAGTTATCTTTCTCGTAATGTAAACATTCTTACAGTGCCACTTATCATCAGCTTGAACATAGACAATCAATGAGCTAATATTTTCTTGTCAATATTTTACTATGTATGCAAAACATGAAAGATAGAAATACAAAAGATATAATAGTGAATTGTGAAATTAACTTTATTTATTTATCCATCGTTCAAATATATAAAAGAAAATTTACATGTTTACTACAATATGGTCTCATTTCCTAACAATTAAATGCCTCAGGTTCAAGTTCCAGTGGAATGTTAGTTTTTGTTCATTGAACTTCTCAAGTTCTAATTTACCCCTACTGACCTCTTCTAGTATAAACTCTTTTTTCTCGAAAAGTTGTGTGTTTCAAAGTAAACACTTTTTGTTCTGTAGAGTTATAGAAGTAACACCCAATAGTTTAATATGGGTATCCCACAAACATACATTTATCTAATCTAACTCTAAGCTTATTAGACTCTACACGCTTTACATAAGCATTGCATCCCCAAATCTTAAGATAGGATAAATTCGATGTCTTTCCATACCAAAACTCATAAGATGTTTTATCTACCGATTTGGTTGGAATCCTATTTAGAAGATAGGTCATAATTTCTAAGGCATATCCCCAAAAGGATATTGGAAAGCTCGCCTTAAACATCATGGAATGAGCCATGTCCAATATGGTTCGGTTTCTCCTCCTAGACACTCCATTTTGTTATGGAGTTCTAGGTGGAGTCCATTGTAACATAATTCCATTTTTTATCAAATGGTCCAGAAATTCTCGGATAAAATATTATCCTCTTTAATTTAATCAAAGTGCAAGAATATTTTTGCCAGTTTGTTTCGCTATTTTAGCCTTGAATTCTTTTAACTTTTCAAAAGCTTCACACTTATACATTCTAAGGTACACATAACCATATCTAGAATTATTGCTAAAAAAGGTTATGAAATAGGAATATCCATTTCTAGCGATTGTGTTCATTGCGCCATATACATATAAATGTATTAGGTGATAGGGATAAGAGTGGATGAGTGCGAAAGAGGATCGTAAAGTTTGTCCAAGTCACGAATTTGACTTAGGGCTCTAGACGTTTGGAAAGAAACTTGGATTTTGATATAACCTAAAACACAATTGAATCTAAGTCAAGTAAAACAATTAAATAAAATAGAACAATAAATCAAATATTAAAACAATACAGAAGAAAATAAAGAAGATAGATGGAAAATACAGAACGTGGCTTGTAAAAGTCCTAAGAAGCCTTGGAAATAATAAGAATCCACAACCCCCTTCAAGCGGCTCTAATTTTCCCTCAAAGGAAGAAAACTTGGTAAGAAAAATTTTTGAGATGATCCCCACAATCTGAAAAGAGTATTAAAACTCTTCTAAAAGAAAACTCAAGACAAATTCTTAAAAAGAAAAACTCAAAGAGAACTTACTAACTCAAAAGAGAAGTTGTTGAATAATAATGAAATTGGTTTTTGTGTACAATATAAAGGCCTTTATATAGGCTAGCTAAATAAATCTTAATAAAAATCTTAAGTATACTAGAACTCTAATTAACCTAAACAAGAAGTAGTTTTAAACTAAACTTTCTTTTTGACATAAAACTCCTAAATAACTTAAAATACTTAATAATTATAAAAAAATCTGGAATAAAAAAATAATACAATAATAAGAAATTATAAATAAAATATTAGACTCATAAATAATACAAATTAAGCCTAAAACTCAAACCTAATATGATTTAAACTCGAATTAAAAGCTCAAAACTTGTAATTCCCATCATAATCCAGTCCAAAAATTCTACTTGCGCAATCTTCACTAAAATGGTCCTAACTTGAGATACCGAACTCAAAATCGAGTAATTCATAGTGTGTTTCGAAGCTAAGAGATAGATCTTCGAATGTCATGCCTGAATCCCATCCAAAAAGTCATTACAAGACTGCTGATTCCTCAAACATAAAAAAATGCAGCTTCAGTAAATGGAATTTAATAAATTTCACCCATTTCATGCATGTATAATTCCTTGTTTCCTTAAAAAGATTCATCCTTATATATTGCCCTTGGTCGAATCTTGATTTGATTTGCTTGGTCTGTGATCTTATTGTTGGGCCTTGGGGTAGTGTAATCCATGGGTCTGAAATTGGGCCTTGAGACTCACATCATTCCACCTTCCTCAAGAAGATTCGTCCTCGAATCTTTAGCTGCATAAAAAGAAAAGATATTAGAATTAATAACAATAAAATGAAAAAAGTACTTACTTAAGCTTTCTTGGACACCAAAACTATCTCCAAGATCAAAGACATAATTTTGATCCTTCAAATTAGCTTCTATCATGGATGTCTCTTTTAAAAACAAGGTATTAACACTAAACAAAGAAATATTGGGCACATGAGTGTCAATAACTTGTAACTTTCTTTGAATATGCGTAGTCATCCATAAGAATTTCTAACAATGAGTTAAGAATTTCACATAACTATAAAAATCATTAAGTTTAATATTATTATGAAAAAATTCATATTTAAAGTCTAAGGTAGAAAATTTTGTTGCAAGAACAAATGCATTGTAAAACCCCTAACCTGTATCTGTCATCGAAATAGGGTTACGGGTCATTACCGGAGTTTTCAAATCATTCAAACACATATTATAAACATTTCATATGATATTAATAAACATATTAAAACCAAGTCAAAACATACATATTGTCCCTTATACGAGCCCTCGAAGCCCTAAATAAGCATTAGAAATAAGTCGAGACTAAATCAAAAACTCAGAGAATTTTTCAGAAAACATTGAAATTTTCAACACTGCAGGGGTCACACGATCGTGTGGCCAAGCCGTGTAACTCAATCGGTCGTGTCCTAGCCCGTGTCCGTGCCTGTGTAACTCACTGACTTGGGTCACACGACCAAGCCACACGCCCATGTGCCAGGCCGTGTACCCTTCGAAATAACCACACAGGCCTGTGTGTCAGGCAATGTGCTAGGCCGTGTAACAGCCTGACTTCTAACCCTTTGAAAGCTATAGGGGACACATGGCCGTGTCACCAAACCGTGTGTCACACACGGCTGAGACACACACTTGTGTGGACGAAAATAGGTCATTTTATAAGTTATTTTTCTCACCCAACTTGGCATATACCTACAATCAAAATTGCACATATACACAAGCCATAAAAAGGTATCAAAATCATGCATAAACAAGTCATATACATATGGTATAATATCATACAACCAATATGCCCTTAGGCACCTCAAATGACAATATGTAAACATGTCTAACTATGTACTCAATTTGGTCAAAATGATTAACTAACTTCCAACTAGATTTGCATCAATTCATACCATTGAATTCACTTACCAATACATACCAAATGATGCTAAATATATTATTCAACTACTAGCATCAATATTCGTATATGTCATTCATAACCAAGTACCAATTCACCACGTTCCCAACAAGTCACATGACATATATAATATGCATATTCACTACTATCATTTCATCATCCATTATTCAAATATATCAAACCAAACATCAACCATTTTAAGGCTACTTATATACATGCCAAACCATTTTATTAGACCAACAAATTTCCAATACACAAGCCAAGCCAAATGGTCATTTCAACAAAAACACACATAGGCCAACATTAGCCATAATACCTATACATGTCATTATAACCAAAATTAAACAACCGAAAGTACCAAAAAAGCCGATGGATAGTGTGATATAACTCCAACAAGCTTCAAACCTGAATGAGCTTTCGATTCACTATAAAACACGAAAAACAACACAGAGTAAGCATTTAAGCTTAATAAGTTCATATAACTTAAAACATAACTTACCATTTAGTCATAAAAAAGGTAAGTAAACATAGCATATCCCAACGTAATTTGGTTAAATGCCTAAGCACATATACACCAACCATGTTAGCCATGTAAATACATATATAAACCAATAACCATGGCTAATCACAACAATTGATTAAGTTTTATATACATGTATCATCCAATTAAATTTTCCATATACCATGTAACAACATTTCCATATAATTCATATGTATACCTGTAATAGTCCGTATCAAACTCTTACCATTTTGTATCAGAATATTGCCCGTTGAACCATATAGAATACCGTTGGATACGCGGGATAGCTCACCATAGTGTGCTAAATCATAAAACTGTAATCCGTCAAATCCTGTACATGTATGCTCACACGAGCTGTGAATCGGTATGCTCACACGAGTTGTGAAAATAGGCTTGCTCACACGAGCTGTGGGTCAGAACTTAACTACACGATGTTGCTCACCCGAGCTGTGAAATATTAGTAACACATATTGGACCTCAGCCATCGGTAGGACGTTCAGGACCAGCACCCAAATCATGTAAACCCTAATGACATTTCATTTGTATCCTACGAATTTTTAAGGTTTAAAAGGAGCTCGGTAGTAGTCGTATGTCGTTGGATATGCAACCGGTATATACGTATAGCAATTCACAACACAATAATATCTTAATCAAAAGCATATATACGCAATTTAATTACATGAACTTACCTCGACAAGTATACGTAGATACGGAGGCGACTAGTCCGAGACTTTATCTTTCCCCTATCTAAAGCCGTACGAGGTCTGTCTTGATCTATACGAATAAATTTAGCTCAATTCAATATGAATTTTATTCAATTTAAACCAAAATCATATTTTGGCAAAATTATCATTTTGTCCCTATACTTTAATTTCTTTACAATTTATTCCCTAGCTCATAAAAATATAAATTTATGCAATTTCACCACAACCCACTATAGTCGAATATCAATTAGGTCCCTAGGAAGCCCTATATTTCAATTTTTTCACAATTTCACCATGTAAAATTTTCAATTTTTCAATTTAATCCCTATTTGACATTTTCATCAAAAATCTCTTTACAAAAGTTGTTTATCTAACAACAACTATCCATTTTATTCCATAACTCATCAAAACTCAAGCATATTCAACAATTGAAAAACCCTAATAGTTTAATAGTTTCACAAATTAGTCCCGGGCTAGCTAGATTAAGCTACAACGATCCTAAAAACACAGAAATCATTAAAAATGGGACAAAAATACATACCAATGAAAGGTATTTAGGGTTTTCGAAACTTCAAGCTTTCATGGCTACTATTTTCTTTTCATATTCGGTTGAAAATAGTAAAAGATGAAAGCTTTATCATTTTATTTTATTTAATATTAACTTTATTTTGCTAATTACAAAAATAACCTTAAAACAATTCAAAATTTACACAAATGCCAAGCCATCACATTCCACTATCTTCATTAGTGGTCTAATTACCATATAAGGACTCTAACTTTAGGGTTCTATAGCTATTTAGTACTTTTAGCTACTAGAACTCAAATTTTACGCTTTACGCGATTTAGTCCTTTTTATTAAATAGAGCATATAAACGGTAAAATTTATTGACTAAATTTTTATACGGTACTACTATCATGCTATAGGTAATAAAATAATGATAAAATAAATTTTTTGACTTAGAATTTGTGGTCCCAAAACCACTGTTCCAATTTCATTGAAAACAGGTTGTTACAACTCTCCCCGCTAAATGGATTTTCGTCCCCGAAAATCTTACCAGAAAAGAGATTCAGAATTGCTTTCACATAGCTTCTCCGGGTTCTCAAGTAGCTTCTTCTCTTTCGTGTCGTTGGTAGAAAAATTTTACTAAAGCTATCTTCTTGTTTCTCAATTCCTTCACATCTCGTGCCAGAATTCTGATCAGTTCCTCACTGTACAACATATCAGGTTCGATTTCAACATCCGTCGGGAGATAACATGTGAAGGGTCAGATTAGTACCGTCGTAACATAGACACGTGAAAGAAGTTATGAATCTTTTCTAATTTTGACTGTAAATTTAATCAATACGTACCAAGTCCGATTCTTTCAATAATCTCATACAGCCCGATAAATTGCGGACTTCGTTTTCCTTCACGACCGAACCGAAGAACTTTCTTCCAGGGTGATACTTTAAAGAATACTATGTCGCCAACTTGGAATTCTCTATCTTTACGTTTAAGATCCGCATATGATTTCTGACGATCTGAAGCTTCTTTTAAACTATCTCGAATTACTTTTACTTTTTCTTTAATCTCACAAATCAAATCAACCCTGTGTATCTTTTTCTCATTGAGCTCGGTCCAATATAACAGAGTTTGGCATTTACGACCATATAAAGCTTCATACAGTGCCATCTCTATGCTCGACTGAAAATTGTTACGACCATATAAAGCTTCATACAGTGCCATCTCTATGCTCCAATATAACGGTAAATATTTATCCTAGTTGCCATCAAACTCTAATACGTAACAACGAAGCATATCCTCAAGTATCTAAATTACTCGCTCCGACTGATTATCTGTCTGAGGATGAAATGTTGTTCTAAAATGCAATCGCGTACCTAGAGCTTCCTGTAACTTTCTCCAGAATTGTGATGTAAACCGCAGATCTCTATCGGAAATGATGAAAACTGGCAACCCGTGCAATCTAACAATCTCATAAATGTATAATTTAGCTAATCTCTCAAGGGAGAAATTTGTACGTACCGGAATAAAATGTGTTGACTTCGTTAAACGATCAACGATAACCCAAATGACATCTTTCTTTCTCGGAGATAGGGGTAGACCCAATACCAAATCCATAGTAACACGATCCCATTTCCACTTCGGTATCATCACTAGCTGTAATAATCCAAAAGGTACCTGATATTCAGATAGGCTACCGCTATAAGCTTCATGCAAGATTCTTTGAATGAGCTCTAGATTTTTCGGTATACAAATTCTACCTCTAAACAATAAACAATCATCGAGTCCAATCTAACATTCTGAATCAAAAATCGGCTCACTCTGTGCCTGCTTTTTCTAAAAACTTCTATTGCATTTCTAAGCTTTATAGATCTATTGTAAAAACATCGGTTTAGCTTTCAACTCGGCTAGGACTGAACCATCATCAGATAATGTCAGTCACGTGTTCATCGCTCGCAAAGCAAATAAAGACATTCTACTCAAAACGTTAGCAGCAACATTCGCTTTTCTAGAATGATACTCAATAATCAACTCATAATCTTTTAATAGTTCGAGCCATCTATGCTGTCTTAGATTCGAATCTTTCTGCGACATTAGATACTTCAAACTCTTATGATCGTTAAATATGTGACATTTTTCGCCAAACAAATGGTGTCGCCAAATTTCAATGCAAACACAATAGTTGCTAACTCTAAATCATGTGTCGGATAATTCTTTTCGTGCGGCTTTAACTTTCTGAAAGCATAAGCTATCACTTTGCCTTCCTGCATCAAAACACAGCCTAAACCATTTAAAGATGCATCGCTAAAATTCACAAACTCTTTACCCGATTTAGGTTTAACTAGAACTGATGCCTCGATCAATAGTACTTTCAATTGATTAAAACTTTGTTGACATTTCTCGACTCATTCAAATTTCACATCTTTCTATAATAGTCTCGTCATTAGCGTAGCTATCATCGAGAATACTTTAACGAATCTTCAGTAATAACCAGCTAATCCCAGAAAACTTCTAACTTTGGATACGTTTCTCTGTGGTTTCTAGTCAACAATTGCTAAAATGTATGCTAAGGATAACTAAATGGGAACAATTTAACCAATAAGTAAAGAGGAAAACCTATGTTCTTTCTAGTGCTATCAGTAAATCCCCTGGAAATACATCATGATACTCAGAAACTACATGCACTGATTCAAGCTTCAATTCAGATACTTTAGAATCCAATACATATGCAAGGTAACTGTTGCAACCTTTTCTCACGTATTTCTGCACTAACATAATCGATATAACAATAGGCAACCCAGTCGGACTATCAGATTCAATACGAAGCGTCTCACCGTTCTGACATTTCAATACAATAAGCTTTCGTCTACAGTTCACAACAATGTCGTGTAGAGTTAGCCAATCCATGCCCAAAATCACATTAAATTCATCAAACGGTAACAGCATAAAATCAGTCAGAAAACTGTAACCTCGAGTCATCAAATGACAGTTCTTGCAAACTTTATTAACTAACACATATTTACCTAGGGGGTTCGATACTTTAACCATGAATTCAATGGACTCAACATGTAAATTCTTACTAGATACTAAATTCGTGCAAACATACGAATGGGTTGATCTCGGATCAATCAAAGTAGTAACATCAGTATCAAAAATAGAGAAAGTACCGATAATAACATCTGGCGTGCACGAATAGCATAGGCCCTAACAGGTGCTCATGCTTCAGATCTCACAGTAGAGTTTTTTGTTACACCACGGCTACCACTCACATTTTTAGGATTACGAAGTGGTCTACCTCTCGCAGCCGTGTTGCTCGACCTCATAGTCTGAACTTTCTCTTTCTCAGATTTCTCTGGGCAATCTCTCAGATAGTGATCGAAGGAACCACACCTGAAGCATGCCCCGTTTTTCAGTTGACATTCAGCATAATATGGTCTTTTACAGTGTTTACACTCGGGTCTGACATCTCTGACACTACCCACACTTGCTACAGATGGAACTTGAGGATTAGGACTCGAACATCGGTTGCCTCTGTCTCTACTGGAGGACCCCACTGAAGTTGTAGAGTGGTTGTGATGTTCTTTTGATCTCTTTGACGTCAACTGATATGACTTCCCAATCGATCTTTTTCTTGAGTCTCTAGCTTCAAAATCAGCATGTCTTTTCTCTTTACTCAACTCTTCGACTTTGTGTGCTCGATCAACTAAGAAAACAAATTCTTTCAATTCAAGAATTTGGACTAGAAGCTTTATGTCTTCATCCAACCTTTCTTCAAACCTCTTACACATGGCAGTCTCTGTTGGAATACACTCCTAGGCATATTTGGTCAATCTAACAAATTCCCGCTCGTACTCTGACACAGTCATATGGCCCTGTTTAAGCTCGAGAAATTCTTTACTTTTCTAATCTAGAAACCTCTAACTAATGTATTTCTTTCAAAACTCAGTTTGAAAGAATTCCCAAGTGATCCGCTCTTTTGGAACAATAGAAATCAACGTGTTCAACCACTGGTAAGTCGAATCTTTCAATAACGATACCACACATTTAACAAACTCGGCTGGTGAACAAGACAGTTCGTCAAAAACCCTGATTGTATTCTCTAACCAGAATTCTACTCTCTCAGGATCATCTTCAGCAGTAGCTCTAAATTCCTCAGCCCTGTACTTATGAATTCTATCAATAGGGGGCTTACTAACTCGTATAAGTTCCAAACTTTGAGGAATAACATGAACCGATTAAGGAGCAGGAGGGGGTGGAGGTTATTAAGTAGCCGAGTTCGTCCATACAAACTCGGTGAACCAATCACTCATCATCTGGAAGAAGGCTTCATTAGCCTCCCCTCTCTGGCCCTCAGATATGGGCCTTGTACCGCTTGATGCTACTCCGTGAACGAAGGCTTCATCGTTGCTTTCTACTTCATTGGAGTCAGCTCAGTTGGATGTTATTGCTATATGAAAACATGTTTTAAAACGGTTAGGAGATATCACACTATCATAGGTTATATAATGGAATGTATAGCTAGACTCGTACAGGCCACGTTCAGTCCGAGAATCGACTAAATTGTAGCTCTAATACCAATAAATGTGACACCCTTAACCCGCATGCCAGAATAGGGTTACGGAGCATTATTAGAGTTTTCAAATCATTCGAACACATATTATAAACATTTCATATCATATCAATAAACATATTAAAACCAAGTCAAAATATACATATTGTCCCTTATACGAGCCCTCGAGGCCCTAAAAACGTGTTAGAAACAAGTCAGGACTAAATCGAAAACTCAGAGAATTTTTCAGAAAACATTGAAAATTTTCAACACTGTAGGGGTCACACGGCCAAGAGACACACCCGTGTCTTAGGCCATGTAGGCATTCGAAGTAAGGACACACGGTCGTCTCCCAGCCCATGTCCATGCCCGTGTACCTCACTGACTTGGGTCACACGGCCAAGCCACACGCCCGTGTGCTAGGCCGTGTACCCTTCGAAAAAACCTCACACACCCGTGTGTCAGGCCGTGTGCTAGGTCATGTAACTACTTGACTTGGAACCTTTTGAAAGCTATAGGGGACACACGGTCGTCTCACCTGGTCGTTTGTCACACACGGCTGAGACACATGCCCATGTAGACGAAAATAGGCCATTTTACAAGCCATTTTTCTCACCCAACTTGGCATATACTTACAACCAAAATTGTACATATACACAAGCCATAACAAGGCATCAAAATCATACATAAACAAGTTATATACATATGGTATAATATCATACAACCAATATGCCCTTAGGCACCTCAAATGGGAATATGTAAACATGTCTAACTATGTACTCATTTTGGTCAAAATGATTAACTAACTTCCAACTAGATTTGCATCAATTCATACAATTGAATTCACTTACCAACACATATCAAATGGTACTAAATATATTATTCAACTACTAGTATTAATATTCATATACGTCATTCGTAACCAAGTACCAATTCACCATATTCCCAACAACTCACATGACATATATAATATGTATATTCACTACTATCATTTCATCATCCATTATTCAAATATATCAAACCAAACATCAAACTCGGATGCATTGACAATATCCTCAACAGATTCTTTCTCAACAGGTTTTATCTTAGTATTTTCTTCATCGGCCTTCTCGTTCACAAATTCAACATGGACGTTTTCCTCTTCCACAGTAACTTCCTCCTCAACAGTAGATACATCTTGACCAGCAATGAAGTCACCCTCAACCAGGTGATCAATCCATCGCAAGCACTCCTCAACATACCTTGAGTCTTCTTCTTTCTCAACACCAGAGACGTGCACAATGGGAGGGGATTCCATCAATCTTTTTCGGTCCCCTAGGTCATTTTCCTCGGAGGAGGATTCATACTCTTGAAAAATTGGTGGGAACACTAGAAATTCTAGTAGTAGGGTTGGGCTTAACTGACGTAATGTGGCGACATTAGAGTTGTTATAGGCCCTAGTATAAGCGTAGAACACATTTTATGATTTGTCCATATCCTCTATTGTAGCGACAAGCCTGATCTGCTTATTGTTGATGGAATTAGCCAACTTTTTGATATCCTTCATTTTGCGCAGCAATGATGTCTCTACAGTCAAGTT
This sequence comes from Gossypium gossypioides, assembly GCA_013467495.1. Lineage (NCBI taxonomy): Eukaryota > Viridiplantae > Streptophyta > Magnoliopsida > Malvales > Malvaceae > Gossypium > Gossypium gossypioides. The sequence continues at coordinate 20,487,249 of CM025141.1, forward strand.
TGTTCCCTTGCTTTCTTTTGGTTTTGCCTTTCCTTGTCTTGTTGGTTTCTGCCTCCTTCATTGTCGGTGTATCTTTGCCACGAGTCATTCTTTCAATCGACACTTCATTGATCGAGCCCTTATTTTCCAAAACCTCTTCATCATCACGGGACATGATCCCTTTTTACTGACATAGTATTATCACTAACAACGGGAAAACCAAAATTCCATTTTGCCTTACGGCGCAGTTAGCAATTTCCTGGTGGAGTATTGCACCGACATTAATCTTTCTTCCCTTGACAATTGAATGTATGAGGCACATTCTATCGAGGTTGACTGTGGTGCTGTGAGTGGATGGCAGTAACCTGCAGTTGACAAAATGAAACCAGATTTCGCTTTGTAGTGTCAAGAAGCGGCGGTGCATTGTATAATTCTTTTGATGTGAACCCATCCATAATGCTCCTTCGACACATAAATCCCTCACCAACAAGTCCCTTTTTTCATCTGTGATATCCTTAATAAACTTAGAGTGTTCGTCGATATCCACCTTATTGTTGTACAGCTCATTAATTTTTGTAGCATCCCATGAGATTAAACCTTCTCGAACAAAAATAAACTCCAACTCATGGTCATAAAGGTTAGCATAAAACTCACGTACCAATGAAGGAGAATAGCTTCCAGGATACGTGTAGAAAGTTTCCCACTTTAACTTAGAGATGGTTCTGGAAACTTGTTTGCCCGTCTTGCTGTTACGAAAGGAGAATACCCTGTTCTAGGTGAAAGTTTCACCTTAAGATGTTGATTTGAAATTGGTATTTGGCCGCTTTCATTAAAAAGATCACCGGCTCCTTTTTCTTCATTAGCCTGGAGGATTCTGACTCACGAACTGCAGTTACAGAGGATGAGTGTTCTTCAACAGGCTTGGTGGCTTTCTTGACTAATCCTCTTGTTCTTGCCATATTTTGCTTGTTTTGTGGAGTGAAGATGATTTAAAAGTGTAAAGGTATGAACTTGGGAAAGAGAAAGTGAATAAAAATGGTTGATTGGGTGTTTCACAATCGGCACAGTGAAGAAGGGTTTATAGTGAGTGAAAGAAAAAGATGGACAGACGTGATTTTCTAAAAGGAAATAAAGCTGGTAGGAATAATTACGTCCAATGAGAATTGCACCCTCTCAGACAGATCAGATGGCTAGGTGACTTTTAATCAAATGGTGGGATCTGAATTTACTGAGTTGTCCTCATTCTTGCTGAGTTAGAAGCGATAGTACAATAGTACGAACTGCGTTGACAATAAAGTCCAAGTGCATCGACAATGGTACCTAATTATTCTGCAAAATTAAAAGTAAAATTAATAAAACAATCTTGAGCAGAAGCAAAAATAAAATAAAATTACCTATTAATAAATTATAGAGAAAAAAATTCAAATTAAAATTGTTCAACCAATTTAATGGTCTCTACCTTCTTTTGATCAATATTTCCAAGATAATGTTTCAATCGTTGACCATTCACATTGAATTGGTGTCCATCATTTAATTCTCTGATTGTGACTGCACCATGAGAAAATACTTCGACAACTTCGAAAGGTCCAGACCAACGTAAGCGTAATTTACCTGGGTGCAGTTTCAGTCTAGAATTGAATAATAAAACTTGCTGACCCACTATAAATTATCGTTGCAAAATAATTTTGCCATGCCATCGTTTGGTCTTTTCCTTGTAAATTACAGCATTTTCATAGGCATTTCGCCTAATCTCCTCCAGTTCAGTGATATCCAACACCTTTTTCTTTCCAGCAACTTCATTGTCCAGGTTCACTTGCTTAATTGCCCATGTTGCTTTGTGTTTCATTTCAACTGGCAAGCAACATTCTTTCCCAAAAACCAATTCATACGACGACATCCCTAATGGAGTTTTGTATGTTGTCCACAATGCTCATAAAGCGTCATTCAATCTAGAATACCAATCTTTCCTCGAAGGGTTCACAACATTCTCAAGTATGGTTTTAATTTGTCGATTTGACACTTCGACTTGCCCATTAGTTTGCGGATGATAAGTAGTAGCCATTCTATGCTTGACTCCATATCTTTTCAGTGCGGGTTCCACTTGGTTACAATGAAAGTGTGTACTCTGATCACTAATCAGTGCCCTTGGTGTGCCAAAGCGAGTGAGTATATGCTTGTGAAAAAATTTAAGCATTGTCTTTGCATCATCCTTTGGGAATGTAACAGCTTTATCCCACTTCAAGACGTAGTCAACAGCTACTAATATAAAAAGCTTTCCAAATGAACTTGGAAATGGTCCCATAAAATTCATACCCCAAACATTAAACAATTCAACCTCCATAATTGGCTACTGTAACATTTCATTGCGATGGGATATAAAACCTGTGCGCTGACACCTGTAGCATTGATTCACAAAATTATGGGTGTCTTTGAATAATGAAGGCCAGTAGAATCCTGATTGGAGAACCTTAGCAACAGTTCGCATGCCACAAAAATGACCTTCATAAAGAGCATCATAACAGTGCTTCAGGATTAAAAGCATCTCCCTTTCCGGAACACAACGCCGAATAATGTTGCCATTGTGTACCTTTGCATTCATTCCAATAATGAACTAAATTTGCATACCAAGTCGTTGCATCTACAGCAAATAACTTCTCATTTGGGAATACGTCGACAATTTGAAGCATGTTTCCATCTCCGTTGCCAACTTCCAATCGAGACAGATGATCTGCAACTTGATTCTCTGAACCCTTGCGGTCATTTCTCTCGATGTCGAATTCTTGCAACACTAAGATCCAGCGTATCAATCTTGGTTTTACATCCTTCTTCAAAAAAATATATCTCAACACTGAGTGATCAGTAAATACGGTAACCTTTACGCCGACAAGATAAGAACGAAACTTGTCAAAAGCAAATACTACAGCTCACAATTCTTTCTCTGCAGTGGTATAGTTGATTTGAGTCTCTGTAAGAGTTTTACTAGCATAATAGATGGCATGAAATATTTTTCCCTTGCGTTGTCCTAGAACAGCACCCATAGAAAAGTCGCTTGCATCGCACATAACTTCAAAAGGTTAAGACCAATCAGGTGCCACGATAATGGGTGTTTTTACTAGCTGCGTCCTCAATTGAATGAATGCCTCCAAACATGCATCGTCAAAGAGGAAATTTTTATTCTGTTCCAGCAATGAGCATAAGGTCTTTGCAATTTTTGAGAAATCTCTAATAAATCTTCAGTAAAACCCCGCATGCCTAAGAAAATTGCGAATACCTTTCACATTTGTCAGTGGAGGTAATTTCTCAATGATTTCCACTTTAGTTTTGTCGACTTTCATTCCTTGAGGAGAGATACGATGGCCAAACACAATACCTTCAGTTTCCATGAAATGGCATTTTTCCCAATTTAGAACAATATGTGTCTTTACAATGCTGCAATACTTTATCTAAATTGTCAGTGCAATGATTAAAATTATTCTCATAAACTGAGAAATCATCCATAAACACCTATAAAAAGTCTTCAATCATATCCGAGAATATTACCATCATGCACCTTTGAAATGTGGCTAGTGTGTTGCAAAGATCGAAAGGCATTCGGTGAAAAGCGAAAGTAGCAAGGGACAAGTGAAAGTAGTTTTTCTTGGTCCTCCGGTGCCATAGCAATCTGATTGTATCCAGAATAGATGTCTAAGAAGCAGTAATAGGCTTTTCCAACAAGCTTATCCAACATTTGGTCAATGAAAGGAAGTGGGAAGTGGTCCTTCCTTGTGTCAGCATTAAGTTTGCGATAAACCATACAGACTCGCCATCCCGTAGGAATACGTGTAGGAATTAATTCGTCTTTGTTGTTCCTAACCATAATGATGCCACTTTTTTTAGGAACGCATTACACTGGACTTACCCAATTACTATTAAAAATAGGGTAAATAATTCCAGCATCAAGCCATTTTATATTTTTTTTCTTAACAACTTCCTTCATCTTCTCGTTTAATATTCTTTGTTGTTCAATCGGTTGCCTATCTTCATCTTCCAACTTGATCTTTTGCATGCAAAAAGATGGACTAATGCCTCAAATAGTGGCAATACTCCAAGCAATAACTCGTTTATATTGCTTAAGAATATGGATCAATTTCTTTTCTTGAGTTATATCCAACGTTACAGAGACAATAACGAGGAGAGCATTGTTATCACCAAGAAAGACGTATTTAAGATGAGTAGGTAACGGTTTCAATTCCAGAGTAGGAGCTTCGTCAATAGATGGTTTGAAAATTGGACTTATTCTGTTGGCTAAGCCTAAGGATTTGATGTGCCATCCATGCCTGAGTTCAATATTATTAGCTTCAGCCATATTGTCACAATCATCTACAAATTCATCATCAGATGTCACTGCAAACTCCTCAGAAAGTATTATGCTTTGGTCATTGAATTCTTCCACAATTAAATAATTTAGCATATCGACAGTATGACATTCTTCTTTGTCCTTGCATTGAATAGATTTGAAAACACTGAAGGTAATGTGCTTATCGTTAAGTTCCATGGTCAGTTCACCTTTGTAAACATCAATAAGAGTTCGTCCTGTGGCTAAAAATGGTCGTCCTAAGATTATGGGAACCTCCTTGTCTGTCTCACAGTCAAGTATGATAAAATTAGCCGGAAAAATGAATTTATCCATACGAACTAAGATATCTTTAATTTGCAATTCAGGTTGAGCCAAAGATCGATCGGCTAGTTGTAATGTCACTGCAGTAGGTTTTGTGTGACAAATTCCCAACTTTCTGAAAGTAGATAGTGGCATTAAGTTGATGCTAGCTCCCAAGTCACATAAGTCCTTGCCCAAATAATAGTTGGCAATGGAACATAGGATAGTAAAGCTCCCAAGATTTTTCATTTTGGGGGCAACTTATTTGTCAAAACAGCACTACAGCCCTCTGTGAGTGCAATAGTTTCCATATCATTGAGCTTCTTTTTCTTGGACAAGAGCTCATTCATAAATTTCCCATAATTCAGAATTTGCACAAGAGCGTCTACTAAAGGAATATTG
>CM025141.1:20508210-20518551 GCA_013467495.1 Gossypium gossypioides
GGTGGTGAGCTATGGTACTTGTTTAGGTGAAGAATTATTCAGGGTTTCGTTTTGGGAAAGTTTGAATCTGCAGTGGAATTTGTGATCTTTGGGGGTCACCTTGGAGGTTTTACTTTCATGAGTTGTTCTTCTGGAACTGGGAATTTTGTGAAGCTCTCAGGGCTCCTCGGGGAAATACATAGATGTGCTTTAGTCAAGATGTCTATGAACGGCAAACTTCCCGCTTCTACTTGTAGATTGCCAGCAAATTCCAGGCTAAAAAAGGCTAAGGAGATTATGCATCGATCCAATTCTTTCAAGAAATGGAACAAATACCTTATCTTCCTCTGGCTTTTAGGCTTCTTTTCTGTTGGGTTTATTTGGTTCTTGACAAGTTTCAATGGCGTACCCTCGGAGGGGACTGAGAAAATTCCCCCTTCTTGTGAAGACAACGCAAGAATCTTGCTCCAACATTTCAATGTTAGCAAGAACCAGCTTCATGCTTTAGCTTCTTTCTTCTACGAATCAGATCAGGTAAATTTACACCTTTTTTGGCTTAAGTTGTTTGGTTTGTAGCTGGAATTAGTATATATTGACAAAACTGTTTCTTTTACAAGATTCTTGTTTTGGTTTATGAACCATTAAGGCTGATTTGGCCAACATAAACAAGATAAAGACAAATTTGGTCTTGTTCTATTGGAATTTCCGTTTGCAGAAGATGATGCAGATTCAAAATATTGTTGATTGGTTTTTCCCAATTTCAATTGTAGTTGCACTACAAATAATTGCAAACATGAATCTGATTATGGTATTATGATATATGATATGATTACCTATTTTCTTGTCTTGTTATCCTTTCCTTTGGTTCCTTGTGTAATTGCATTAATGGATCTGAAAACGAGTGCAGTCATCCTCAACCTGAAACATATTGAATGGAGTAAGCTTTGCATTGTTCACTTTTTTTTCCATTTCATTTACAATTACATTAATCTGAATTTTGAAACCTGTCCTTTTATGTAATAGTGGCTGCAAGCATTGGAGAAAACATGCGTTTTATCTTTTCTCCATAGGCAATGCTTATAATTGAGTCTGCATGAAGATTTGTCCTGCCATTGACAGCCAAATGAAGCTTATTTCGTTGCGGATATCAAATCTAATAGAGGGTTATGAACTTATGATGCTTTTGTTCCTGCATGGATTGAGCTTTCGGTATCATATTTTCTTGAATGATGGGATGCCCATTAGAAGAGTTGTTTGTTCTGCATGAACAGTCTTTCTCACTAAAAGCATGGTTGTGAAGATACATATGTTTTAGAATTTTTACATGAAAGTTCTATCATTTTCTTATCACTTTGTGTATTACAGGTAGCATTCCTTGAATGTTCCAGACATTCAGGTCCTGAAAAGCCATCAAGTGATGATATTACCTGTGCTCTTAACGTTCTGTGTTCAAAGAAGCCAGACTTTGAAAAGCAGATGTGGGTTGCAAAAAGTTCGGAACTTAAGGATCAATGCCCAGTTCGGGTTGAGAATACTCCCAGTGCACATGACTTGTCATTTCCAGAGCACGATTCTTATGTTGTACTGAATGCTGTTTCATCATTACCGTGGGAGCATCACACCAGCAGAAAGGTAACAACCATTTGCTAGGAAAACTTTGTAGTGAATATTTAATTTTTTAACTTTCTTGAGCTAAGTAGTAAATGCTGTACAATGAATACTTTCAATTGATGAGTAAAACTTTTTGCAAAATTATTGTTTTCCTTTCCATTCCTAGGAAAAAAATGGAAACAGACTGACTCTGCACGCTTGCTAAGTATTTGCATGTGAAAAAAGTTGTTTTTCTACGCCTGTGGAGCATGGATTAGCCCATAATAATTTTGGCTGCCAAAGATTTCTAAAAGAAGCTAATGAGGTTATTCTGCTTATGTTATGTATGTCGTTAACATAAAATGTTAAAGACAATTCTGTTAGTAAGAGAATCTAATGAATTTTGATAGTTTTTGGTTAATAAATCCTGGTATTCTTTACTAGTGAAATAATTAAATTTATGGTCTCAGTTTTGAACTGAAATGTTAGGATTATACCATACATCATAAGTTCAGCTTGTGCATGTGACCATGAAGTTAAAAGACATTCATCCAAAAGAAAATTAAAGTTTAGCATTTTACGCCACTACTATGAGTATACATAGTCTAACTGAAATTGCTTGCATGAAAGTGCTAGAATTATAGCAATTTTCAAACATCTATAAGTAATTCTATTAAAAGAGTTGTCTTTTCCTGTTGGCTTTGGCCTTGGCATAAGCAGAACATCTCACGAAGAACTGCGCCAGGAGTCCAGTCAAAAGACCATTGTGAGAACTTGTCTTTTTGTATGGTGAAAGGATGTTGGTTGCTTCTTGTTGGACTGGTGCTGAGCTGCCAGATTCCAGGAGTCCGTTTGAAGCTGTGGAGGAGCAGAGAGAGTGAGCCAGCTCCGTTGCAGCCTGTACCTCAGAAATTACAGCTGCTACTGCAACAGAAGCATCAGCAGCAAGCTCAGGGCCCTCCCAAGGGTGCAGGGAAGTGGAGAAAGAAACTCCTAATAATATTTGTACTAATGGGGATCCTTTCATCCATCTGGTTATTTTGGCATTTAAACCAGAAGATCAATTTGAGGAGAGAAGAGACTCTTACCAACATGTGCGATGAAAGAGCACGGATGTTGCAAGATCAATTTAATGTTAGCATGAATCATGTTCATGCTCTGGCTCTTCTTGTATCAACTTTTCACCACGGGAAGCATCCATCTGCTATTGATCAGGTCATATTCAATGTTTTTGTATCTGAGTATCAAATGCCTTTTTCCCCACCTTTTTAAAACAATTACTCGTGCAGTTACAGTGATGCTAATGAATAATGATAGCAAGTTTCTTTTATGCTGTAGTGCTCACATCACTTTATTTAACTGATTGACGTGGTTAATCACTATGGAAACCGTAATTATTTGCTAGTTCAGCTAATATGTCAACCTGAACTACTGATTCATATTTTGCAGAAAACATTTGGTGAATATACCGAGAGAACAGCTTTTGAGAGGCCACTTACCAGTGGGGTTGCTTATGCATTGAAAGTTCTTCACTCAGAGAGGGAGCAATTTGAGAAACAGCATGGATGGACAATAAAGAAAATGGAAACTGAGGACCAGACTTTAGTCCAAGATTGCCTAACTGAAAATTTGGATCCTGCACCCGTTAAAGATGAATATGCACCAGTGATATTTTCACAAGAAACCGTTTCTCATATTGTCTCTATTGACATGATGTCTGGAAAGGTATGTTTCGTTTTAGCTTAGGTGTGCTATATATATATATTACCCTTTGATGAATAACTGAAAGGAGGAAATTGATAGGGGTATGATGTTTATGATGTTGAATACAAATTCTGTGATGACTTTTACATAAAAAGAATACACCTCAAAAGCATGTCTACTTAAAACATCCTGTCTAGCCTTCACTTAGCCAACAATGTTATGGTAATTTGCTCTTTCCATTGTTAACAGGAAGACCGTGAGAACATTTTGCGGGCAAGGGCAACTGGAAAGGGAGTATTGACATCACCTTTTAAGCTGTTAAAATCCAATCACGTTGGCGTTGTGCTCACATTTGCTGTTTATAACAAGGATTTGCCTCCAGATGCTACTCCAGAGTTACGTATTGAAGCAACAATGGGGTAATCATTCTTAAATTGTTCTTGATTTTTTGTACCATAAGTTTGGACAAGTGTTATTGTTGTTGTCAATGAGCATTTTTTTACATTTGTAAGAAAATATTCCCAATAGTTAATACCTATTACAGGTACCTTGGTGCATCATATGATGTCCCCTCCCTGGTGGAGAAGCTTCTGCACCAACTTGCTAGCAAGCAAACAATTGTTGTCAATGTTTACGATACAACCAATTCCTCTGCTTCCATAAGCATGTATGGTACTGATGTAACTGATACTGGCCTGCAGCGTGTAAGCAGCCTCGATTTTGGGGATCCATTAAGGAAGCATGAGATGCACTGCAGGTTAGTTTTCTCAAAAATTAAAATGATAATAATGGCAAAAAGATGTGGGATGGTAGATTTCCTTAAAACCACGATGTTTCTCTTGTATAGGTTCAAGCAAAAACCTCCATTACCTTGGACGGCAATCAATGCATCACTAGGAGTCCTAGTTATCACTTTACTTGTTGGTCATATCTTCCATGCAGCTATAAGTCGAATTGCAAAAGTTGAGAATGACTACCGTGAGATGATGGAGCTCAAAGCGCGTGCTGAAGCTGCGGATATAGCAAAATCTCAGGTACATTTGCTACCATTAGCAAACAAGTTCTATGGAAAAGTTACCCTTAGAAGAATGGCTATAATCGATTAATTCCAGTGGTTACTAACGTAATGGTTTTTTTTATTGTAGTTTCTAGCTACTGTTTCCCATGAGATCCGGACTCCAATGAATGGTGTTCTAGGTGATTAGAAAGCTTTCATTTGTATAAATATCATTTCTCTATTTTGTCACAATTAGTTAACAGAATGTTTTTGTATTAACAGGTATGCTGAAGATGCTGATGGACACGGATCTTGATGCGGTCCAAAGGGACTATGCTGAGACTGCTCATGCTAGTGGGAAAGATCTTATCTCGCTGATAAATGAGGTCCTTGATCAGGCTAAGATAGAATCAGGCAGGCTTGAACTTGAGGATGTGCCCTTCGATCTACGTTCTCTTCTTGATAATGTTCTCTCACTCTCCTCGGACAAATCTAATGATAAAGGGATTGAGGTAAAAAGAAAGTCATTCCTCTTCTATTATTGTTATTATTGAAAACAAATTTAGTCCTTACATAATCTTATTTGTTTGTCTTTGGACATGAGAAGTTGGCGGTTTATGTTTCTGATCGGGTGCCTGAAGTTGTTGTTGGTGATCCTGGGCGGTTTCGGCAAATAATTATCAATCTTGTTGGAAATTCAATTAAGGTTTGTTATGGTTGAATTTCCATGTTTCTTCACTTTCTATAGCATCATATAATCTAAACTTAAATTGCCAAAAGACTCGGAAAACAATATATTACTTCTGAACTGGATGCATTTTTCTTGGGGAGATTTGAGTGGCTATCATCTCATCTTTCTGTTCACATTCTCAGTCCTCTTAAGTTCACTCCAGCTTTGACCTTGCTTCGCTTACTTGATTAGTTGATAGTTGTAGGTGAATACTTTCAGGGGCAACGCATGCCCTAAAGTTGAATATTCTGTGGACGAGAGAAGAACAAACTCTCTGTTCATAAAAATTTACAATTTGAAAATTTTTAAACCATGCATGCAGCCTTACAGTAAATGTATCCAAGTGTTTTGAACTCGTAAATGCACGGGATGGTATGCACAATTCTATGATTGTCTCGTGTTTAACTGCACTAGAAATAACCAGATGAATATGTACGACTGTTACAGTTTCAGATCATTTAAGTTTGAATTTATTCCCTTATCTCTTCTTGAAATTGCAGTTCACGCAGGATAAGGGACATATTTTTGTCTCAGTGCATCTGGTAGATGAAGTGAAAGGTGCATGTGATGTGGGAGACAAAGTGTTACAACAAGGCTTGAACTTGGTTCAAGATATGTCAAGCAAGACATACAACACGTTAAGTGGCTTTCCGGTGGTAGACAGATGGAGAAGCTGGGAGAATTTTAAAACATTAAATAGCAAAGATGCAGTGGAGGACCCTGAAAAGATTAAATTACTGGTGACAGTTGAGGATACAGGTGTGGGAATTCATTTGGGTGCTCAAGATCGGATTTTCACTCCTTTTGTGCAAGCTGACAGTTCAACTTCACGACATTATGGTGGGACTGGAATAGGATTGAGCATCAGCAAACATCTGGTGGAACTCATGCATGGGGAGATAGGGTTTGTCAGTGAACCTGGCATTGGCAGTACTTTCTCATTTACTGGATCTTTTGCAAAAGGTGAAGTGAGTTCTTTGGATTCAAGGTGGAAGCAATATGATCCAGTGGTTTCAGAGTTTCAAGGTTTGAGAGCACTGGTTGTTGATAATAGAAGCATACGAGCTGAGGTCACTAGATACCATCTACGGAGATTGGGAATATCTGTGGATATAACATTGAGTATGGAGTCAACATGCACCTATCTGTCAAACGCTTGTGGCACAAGGTAGCTAGAATAGTTTTGGTGTTGCTTATAGGCAGAAGATTGAAGGCTCTTAATATTATACACAAAAAGAATCATCTTTATGAACTAGAGAACTTTTATTTAAATAGATTTCAATATTAATTCTCACACAATGGAACCTAGGGAAAGATACATCAGTATTACAATATATTTCTCTACCATACTTTGTGTAACATGCATCACCGTGATTACTCTAGGTATTGTACCCAACTTAAACAGCTGCTAGCTTGATACGGATCTAGAGAGCCAAGATGTGCACATTAATCATGGTTATTCTTTGCAGTTTTGGAAGGCTTTTTAAGCTGAAGTTTATGAGAGTCACCTGTTGCTATCAAGATACTATACATATTAGTAATGATATATCTTTTTCAAACCTGTGTCAATATTTGTAAAGATACTAATAATAATGAGCATGCTGCCTTACAAAAAGCAAGAAATTGTTAGACAATTAGTTTTTGATTACTAGAAAGCTTACTATCAAACACTTAACTTACCTTGGTTTAGCTGATCCTTTTTTATTTGTATCTTCTGCAGTGACTTTGCTCATTTGGCCATGATTCTTATAGACAAAGATGCTTGGAACCAGGAAAGAGTTCTTCAGTTCCGTTCCTTGCTCAAAGAACATAGGCAGAATGGCAGGCTAAATATTTCAACAAACTTCCCTAAGATTTTTCTCTTGGCTACCGCCATGACTCCTCTTGAAAGATCCAAGCTTAAGACTGCTGGTTTTGTAGATAATGTACTGATGAAGCCTCTGCGGTTGAGCGTCATCGTTGCCTGTTTCCAGGAACTCCTAGGAAATGGTAGAAAGGACCAGGTACATAGAAAGAAAACTACACTCGGAACCCTACTTAGAGAAAAACGAATTTTAGTGGTTGATGATAACAAGGTTAACAGAAGAGTGGCAGAAGGTGCTTTAAAGAAATATGGAGCAATTGTTTCCTGTGTGGAAAAAGGCCAGGATGCACTGGACAAGCTTAGACCACCCCATAATTTTGATGCCTGCTTCATGGATCTTCAGATGCCGGAAATGGACGGGTAATCAATCTAACTGGCCTTTATTTGTTCTTCCAAGTTTGTGTGTGCTTCATTTCAGCAAAAACCTGAAAATATGAAAGAAGCCTCTATGGCAAGCTACGGTGCCTATTGTGTAATGATTGTCTAGTTAGGGAAGTAATTAATCCATTGCTAATCGAAATGTTGTAACCTAAATGACTGATGAGGCAATATTAGGTATAAGTTTATCAAGAACCAGTTATTTGGGTTTAGATATGGAGTAAAAAGAATGCTGATTTGTTTGATAGATTCTTGGTCAATTTAGGTAAATGGGTAAACTGAACGTTATTATTATATTTATTTGTTACTTTTTACCTATGGATCAAAACATCTTCAAGATCCTACTCTTAAGAGTACATCACCATCCTGATACTCCAGATATTTTTGCAGGTTTGAAGCAACTAGGCAAATCCGCAGTGTGGAGACTCAGCTCAATGAAAAAATTGCTTCTGGAGAAGCATCAATTGATATGTATGGAAATGTGTCTTACTGGCACATTCCAATATTGGCAATGACAGCTGATGTCATCCAGGCTACAAACGAAGAGTGCATGAAATGTGGGATGGATGGCTATGTGTCGAAGCCTTTTGAGGAAGAGCAACTTTATTCAGCTGTTGCAAGTTTTTTCAAGTCTGGTTGATATAGTGGGTGTTGGTTGAACCAACTTTCTTCAGGTTGACCCCTTGTGACTCCCGGTTGTCTGACAAGTGCCTAGTCCTTGCCTCATACTGGTGGACATCTGAATTATGGTAACTTGGCCATCCTTCTTTCTCCTTTAAATTGAATGTGTAGTTATTAAATATTTCATGTCTGCTTCATATATTCTTCCTCCATGACCAAAGAAGATATCATGAATTCTTTTTTCAGCCAAAGAATGGTATCATGCAGCCAAACCATTTGATATCACCCAAAACAGGTTTCGGATGTTTATGGTGTGTTCTTTGTCTTCAGGTATGCTGAGGTTGCATCCATGATTTTGCTTTTGACTGTGTTGAATGAAAAACCATGGAAGAATTCGAATCCTTCGGACCTGTTGTTTGTCATCCATTTTCTTGCCAAGTACGAGGGAGACTGGTCCTTTTCCTGTAGTATCCAATTTATATTTAACTGTAATTAAGTGACATCCATTCTTTTTCCCCTCGTTATATGGTCTCAGCCAAAAAATAAAATATTTTTTTTTTTATCATTTTATGTAGATTTTCCATGTTTCAAGCTCTTTGTGTTGGAAAATCTTCACTAAAAGTACATGGTTCGAGGTTAGAACTATTCATTTATTCGAGTTGAATGTAGGCATTTTGAAATCTTACTGTTTTTATTTTTAGTTTTTCAAATTGGCTTGAAAGGGTGATCCAATTGATGGTTGGAAGTTGGGAATGCATTACTGTCATCTCTGCTGAAAGATTGGGTTCTTAGTCAGTGCTTCCTGTAACCATGAGTTTTCGTTGTATATTATTCCTTTATTTTATTAGTACAACCAGTGTAAATTATTTTTGACATGTGCTTGTAAGTAATTAATTGATTGCTTTTAATTCGATTTGTGGTTTCATAGGATTGCCAAGCACCTGTGGGTAGTCTTGTTGCTCCAAGTTCCTTTAAATGGATCATAGATTTGCTTATTTTTAATCTGATACACATACAGGGAATATATTCTTCTAAGGCACATGGCAGGGGTGACTGGATTTTGAAATAAAAAAAAATTGTTAGTAGTTCGTGTACTCTTATTTTAATTGATATTCAAATAGTAACAGTTAAATTCATTCGGTTAAAATAAATTACTAGTCATATGTTATGTGTATAATTATAGGTTTAGTCTATTTTTTCTGAAATTTGTCTTTTTAACTCAAATGATAATTAATAATCCATTAACTGGAATTTTTAGTGGGTAATATGTGAAAATAATGAGCTAACATAATGTGAGGATTAAAATTTTAAAATTTAGAAAATAGAGGGATTAAAGTTTGATCAAATAGAAATATAGGGATTAAATTTACAATTTTTGCAAAGCACAAGAACTAATAGCAGAAAAAACTAAAAACCTAAAAGGATAACCAGCAGTACACATACCCATTCACATAGCCCCTAGCGTGTGTAATGCTTTCCACACTATAAAAGGGATATTGATTTATGAGTTTTTATCAGTGGATAGATACTATAAGATCATTTCCCCACTTCCACTCTCTCTCCCTCCTCAATGTCACCCTTGTTGGTAAAGATAACGCATGTGCTGCTGTTTATGTCAATTATTATTCCTCAAAAATCAGGTACATTCTTAAAAACCTCCTTGCCATGGTTTCTTATGTATGTTGTAAAATGGTGTTCTCATATGAATGTTAATATCAGTTGGGGAATACGAGCAATGGTGCATAGCAGATGAACAAACCCCAGATGAAGAGTTGAAGGTAGCCCTGGATTGGGCATGTGGGGAAGGTGGTGCAGATTGCAGTAAGATTCAGGTAAACCAGGCTTGTTATTTTCCAAACACTATGACAAACCATGCTTCCTATGCCTTCAATGATTACTTCCAAAGGTTCAAGCACAAAGGAGGATCTTGCAACTTCAAAGGAGCTGCCATGATTACAGAACTAGATCCAAGTAAGCGTTATCCATTCACAGTTATTAAAAAAATGAGCGAATCCCATGTGCTTAGAAAGTAGAAAGTGGGAAATTCATGTGGTTGGTCTTTGGTCATCATGTGCTGCTTCCTCTTAATGTAATGCGTAAGAAGCAACTTGCATCTTAGATATACTAAAGCAAGAAAAAGGAAACAAATCAAATATTTAATATATTAATCTCTAATATTTAGAATGTAATTTCATTTAGAAATGATTAAAATTGAAAATATTATAGAGAAGTAAACATAAAAAAAATTGGTTCCACAACAAAATTACTCAACTTATTTATTGTTGTATTTGGTTGCAGGTTATAATTCTTGCAAATACGAGTTTATTCCCTGATTCAGAGGCAAACCAATTCATGTCATTTCTATTTTGCCGACTTCTCCTTTTTAGGAAATATAAACATTCTCATTTGCTGAGTTAGTTAAATGTAAGAATTTTAATTTATTTTCCTCTTAACATTTACTTTTGGATTTTTATAGTC
>CM025141.1:20616749-20631779 GCA_013467495.1 Gossypium gossypioides
TGTACAAAATAAGTAAGAGTTTTTCTCTCTTTACTAAAAATAAGTGATGCAAGTGATTAAATATTACCGATTGAATTAATTTATTATTGACTTAAATATTAAAAAAATATATAAAAAGCACAATATTTTTGAAACATTGGTTGCGTTTGTTACTGAAATATGTGGGGAAAAAGTTAAATATATAAGATGATAAAATTTATTTCCTTTCCGTTTCATATAGAACAAGGCAAATGGTCCCCATTTTGAAAGCAGGTAAACCATCGTAGAATGGTGTTTTGTTTCCACTGATATGGAGAAATGCCAAACTGCTCTAAACATTGCATTTGTCGGGAGTTTCACCACCACCTACCATTTCAATCAGACTGTCGGATTACTCGGTAAATTTATTTCATATTGGATTAAATTTTATAAAGACCATCTGATCTATTTAAAGGTTAAAAACAGTTTAATGTAATTTACATTACTTTTAATGCAATACTCTTAATTAAAATATGACATTATTTGTATAAACTTGTTATGTAAATGTTTTATATTTGTGTATTTATAATATGTTTATTTTGCCTGTATAATATATAATTTTTTTATTAAATTTGTGTAACGAGTTAATTAAATATAATTAAATTATAAAAGGATTAAATTATATATATTTTAAAATCAACCAATATTATTGCAAGGGTGGTTTGCTTTATAATCCGAAAGAGCAAACATTGATAGTGTCAATTTAAGCTACTTTCCTTGAGGAAAGTTATATGAATTACTTCAAACTTCGAAATAAAGAAATACTCGAGTAACTTTCAGGAAATACACAAAGGCTTATGGAAACGGTTTCAGAACCAACTCCTAATAGTAGACCTGTAAACGATCAGCATCATAAGGTGCTATGTTGCAGTGGGAGGATCTCTAGCAGGCTTAAGTTCTTCCACTTTGCCAAAAGTGTTTTAAACACTGAGTCTGCCGAATAGGAAGATAATGACCCACTCATATATGATGAAGTGATGCAAAGTGTTGATTCTAAGCTCTGGGAAATAACTATGAAAGCTGAGATGGTTTCTATGATTCCAACTCGGTGTGGGAACTTGTAGACTTACCGAAAGGGATAAAACTCATAGGGTGTAAGTGGATCTACAAGAAGAAAAGAAATGTGGATGGAAAAATGAAAACTTACAAGGTCAAACTTGAAGCAAAATGTTATACTAAAAAAGAATGTATCAATTATGATGAAACTTTTTCTCCAGTTGTCATGCTCAAGTTAATTTGCATTGTAACATCTCGCTTGATGTAGCCTAGGGTATTTGAGTACTCTTTATAGAAACATGTTTATAGAATAAACTGTAAGCAAATAAAATGTTAAGAACTCACTAAGTGCTTAAGGACTATGAGTACACCCTTGGGCGAAGTCCATCTTAAGGCGAGCCTAGTGGTTGACAAAACTACTTTACAAAGTACATGCCATCCCATCTGATAGACGATTAGTGCTTATTTCTTTATATGGTTAGTCTTATTATTTTGGTTGAACTAGATAATTTGGCCTGGAGAGGGTTAGTTAGAATGAGACGAGATATTTGATATTGAGGGGATAAACGTTTAAAAAGAGAGAGAAAGTTACTAGTCACAATTATCGAAGGAGGGATAGTGGGGAGAATGAACTTGCCCACTAAGTTTTTTCCCCGTGTATGCTTATTTAAAGCCAGTATTGGCTTTCTGACCAAGCTTTGTGCTTTCTTTGGCAAACTTTATTTCTCTATAATTCTCTTTGCAACACCTAGGAATGCTCTAGAAATAAGGATAGCTTGAAGGTTTTGGGTTTGTTGTATTCAACAAACTCTATTAACATTTGATACATGCTCAAGAGACTCCTGAAAGCTCTCGAGACAAAGGCAAGGGACCTCTGGTCTAAGCCTTGTTGTATTTTCTGGTGAGTTCATTTATACCCCATGTGTGTATTGTGCTTTTGTTTATGTCTGGTTCAAGGTAAGTTCACCTGTTTGGTGAAAAGTCTAGTCTTGCATGTTTCTGAAAGCGATGAAGAACCTTACTCTATGTTGAGTCATTACGCCTTTCACTCTGAAAAAGGAACCATATGGTCAAAATAAAGAAAAAGGATTCATGGCGTTGCCTTCGATGGAATATCCATTGAATTGGCAGATCGAGGTACATGAAATATGACATTGTAATGAATTCATGGCGTTGCCTTCGATGGAATATCCATTGAACTGGCAGATTGTGGTACATAAAATATGACTCTATAATGAATTCAGGACGTTGCCTTCGATGTAAAGTGCATTGAACTTGAAGATCGTGGTACATGAATAATGGTTATGTAACCTCTGGTAAGATAGGTACATTGCGAACCAGATTTGCTAGTATGACAAATGAAATTAAAAGAATGATTGATCTCTAAAAACGGATCCAGGTTTGGCTAACATAAAGAAGGTTGTCTGCATAGATGTATAGACATAGTGTATGTGCCAAAAAGCTTAGTTTGTTATGAATCTGTGCAAGTTTGGTTTTTGCCAATGGGTGAATTGTTTTTACCACTGAGGAGGAAGGGTCTATTTGTTTGTCTGACACATAGTTATTCGAGTGTCCATCCTGGAACTCACTAAGTTTTATGATTCCGCCAAGGAGTAGGAAGACATAAATGATTCCATCAGAGGATACTTTTTGCTGTGAGAATTCTGATGTTTAGTACTATGCATGACAAAAATAAAAGGGGCGAGTTCACCGATTTACTTTTTTTAAGAATTGTTATTTTGTAACTAAACTCTCATATATGCCCAATCGTAGTGTTATCTAGTTGTTTTTGATAAAACTTTCATAATCTGAAATATTTTGGCCCACTAATTGTAAATGTTTAATATTATTACCTTACGCATATCTAGTTGAACAAATGAAACTTGAGTCTTCGCCCAATGCATTTCCAAAAAGAAGAGATTTTTTTTGTTGTAACACGCCAATCCTATAGCCTCCACCGGAGGTGGAGAGGGCGCGGGGGTACAGGTTGGGGGCGCTATAAGATTTTGGTATCAGAGCCTTAATTTAGTCAATTCTTGGATAAATTGAAGGTAGTGTCGTACCCCTATCATGCATAGTACTCATCTGGATTAGTCTCCAATGATTTGTGCTTAGTTTTTTTTGTAGCTAAAGGGGAGGATGTTTGAAAGTTCGAGATAAGAGACTAGTGAGGATATGGAGAGCCATGTCCCCACTCAAGAACAGACTAGTAAAACCAATAACAATAATGTTGAGAATGCTGGGAATGCATTCAGGGGCATGTTCTACGCCATGATGACTCAATTATTTGAGCAATTCATGGGAAGTGAGTCTGAACAACAGCAATAATCGCAACCACAACCTCAGCCGCAACATTGTACGTCCCGCACCACCTACACTTGTGCCTACTTTTACACCAACTGTAGCTCCCCTAAGTCTAATCCAGTCCAAGAGATTCAAAATAGGGGGCAAAGCAATTTTTGGGAGGCAAGGGAGACGATCCCACTATGGCCAAACAATGGTTATATCGGTTAACAAGGGTTGTGAAAGAGTTAAAGTGTGGCCAAGAGGATAGCCTCAGATGCGTCATATCCTTATTAGAAGAAGAAGTGTATCAATGGTAGGAAACTGTGACTACTGTTACCTCTGAACATCTGATTGATTGAGAATTCTTTTTAAAGAAGTTTCTTGAGAAGTACGTTAACTCGATGTTCGTCGAGCAGATGAATAAGAACTTCCTATATCTAAAGCAAGGCAAAATGTCCATCTTGGAATATGGACGTGAATTTTTGCGGCTCAATAAGTACGCCAAGAATATGTTCCCAACAGATAAAGACATGTGCAAAAAATTCTAGGAGGGACTTAGAGTTGAACTTCACGCCCTAGTGGCGACCTCTCAATGTAAGACATTGTTTGAAATAATGACCACAACTCATAAGATGGAGTCGATTCTCAAAGAGAAGAGAAATAATTATGAGAAAAAAATGAAGAGAGGAAGATCTAGTCCTCCACCTCCCTCGGGCTTTAAGAAACCAAATGATCGCCCTATCCAACTTCGAGAAAAAAGTCACACTCTACTGGTTATAGACGAAAGGGATCCTATAGTTTGACTGCATCTATGGCCAGCTCTAACAGTTTCCGAATGGGGAAAAAGGGATGTGAATTCTATGGAAGAAGTCATGTAGGAGAGTGTGAAAGAAGATGGGAGCTTGTTATAGTTGTGGGTCTAGGGACCACATGATAAATGATTGCCCTACCAAGTCTGAATATACTACAAAGCAATTAGTTAGAAGCCTTCCGAAGTGCCAAACTAAGAATAGAATGGAAATGGTGGCTAAGTCTAGTTCAATGCAAGGGTCGCAAAGGAAAATTTTTGGTAGAACTAGTTTTGGTGCGTCAGCACAAGCTTATGTGATGAAAGCCAAGGAAGACGCAAACTTACTAGAGGTCATTACTAGTAATTTTTCTTTCCTCGGTAATGATATTTATGCTTTGATTGACCCTAGATCTACTTATTCTTATATGTACTAAGATCATAGAGGGTCTAAGTCTCGAGGTAGAATGTTCTGAGACTAACGTATTGTAACGAACCCCTTGAGGCAAAGCACTGTAGTAAATAAGTTGATAAGGAATTGCCCTCTAGCTGAGGGCAAGTACGTGTTTTCAGCAGACTTGCTCCTCTTAAGTTTTCACGAATTTGATGTTATATTAGGATTATGCTGATTGACTAGGCATAATGCTATGGTCGATTATCAGTTTAGAGGAGTGCATTTGGCCAGTTTGGAGGAAAGGAAATATTGTTGACAAGGAAAAAGTCAAAATTAGAGGAAATGAGTATTTTTGTAGTGTTTACCAGTAAATTGATTGTTCTAAGTACAGATGCCTACATGGCGTATATCATGGACACACCTAAGCCCAAGAGCGAAGTCAGCTAAGTGCCCATAGTAAAAGAATTTATGGACGTATTCTTTGAGGAACTACCTGGTATGCCTAAGGAAAGGGAGATAGAGTTTTCAATAGAGTTGGAGCCTAGAACAACTTCTATATCATGTACGCCCTACAGGATGGTGCCAGTAGAGCTTAAGGAGTTAAAGGAGCAATTACAAGATCTATTAAGTAAATACTTCATTAGACCTAGTGTATATCCTTCGGGTGCACCAATTTTGTTTATCAAAAAGAATGATGGATCTTTACGTCTATACATAGACTATAGCCAACTGAATAAGGTCACCATTGAGAATAAGTACCTTTTACCAAGAATCGAAGACTTATTTGATCAATTAAGTGGAGCTGCAGTGTTCTCTAAGATTGACTTGAGGTTTAGATATTATCATATAAAAATTAAGAACAATGATATACCTAAGACGACATTTAGATCAAGGTATGGACACTATGAGTTCTTAGTAATGTCATTTGGATTAACCAACGCACCCTTAGTGTTCATGGATCTAATGAACAAAGTATTTTAGCCATACTTGGACCAATTCGTAGTGGCCTTTATTGATTATATATTGGTTTCTTCTAAAAACGAGCACGATCATGAAGAACACTTAAGAATCGTATTAAGGACCTTACGCGAGCATCAGTTGTATGCCAAGTTTAGTAAGTGTGAATTTTGGTTAAAAGAAGTGCATTTCCTAAGTCACGTGATTTCGGCGGAATGTATCAAGGTGGATCCCACCAAGGTAAAGGCAATCCTTGAATGGAATCCGCACAAGAATGTTACAGAGGTTTGCAGTTTCCTAAGATTGGCTGGGTACTACAGGAGATTTGTGAAGGGGTTCTCTAATATAGCCTCACCCTCACCAAACTATTGAAGAAATAGGAGAAATTTACTTGAAGTGATGAGTGTTAGTAAAGCTTCAAAAGGCTAAAGATGGTCCTAACTGACACTCCAGTGCTGGCTCGGCTTGAGCCTGACGTTGAGTATACAATATATATAGATGAGTCCTTGAATGGGTTAGGATGTGTCCTTATGCAAAAGGAAAGGTTAAAGCATATGCTTCGCTCTAATTAAAATTTCATGAAAAGAATTACCCCACGCATGATCTGGAGTTGGCAGTTGTAGTTTTGACACTAAAGCTTTTGAGACACTATCTTTATGGAGAAAGGTGCCACATCTTTTCTGATCATAAAAGTCTCAAGTACCTAATGACCCAGAAGGAACTGAATTTACACCAAAGGAGATGGTTAGAACTATTAAAAGATTATGTCCTAATCATCGAGTATCATCCAAGGAAGGCAAATATGGTGGTAGATGCTTGAGCAAGAAACTATGGTGGACTTGTTGTCCCTATGAGCTTAAGTAACAATGTCTGATATTGGAGTATTAATGGCGGATTTTGTAGTGAAGCCAACCCACCTTTCTCAAATTCTGAAGGAACAAAGAAAGGACGTCCAGTGTGAAAGATACAAGTAAAAGATGACGTCAGGCAAAGTAACACACTTTAGTGTGGGTAAGGATATTGAACTCAGATTCAGGAACCGAGTATTTGCACAGGTGGGAAATTATTTGAGAAAAGAATTATTGAGGGAAGCTCACTAATGACCTTTTTGGCTTCACCTTGGTAGCTTCAAGATGTATAGATATTTGAGAGACTCTTATTGGTGGCCTGGTATGAAGAGGGAAATCTCAGAATATGTTTCCACATGTCTGACGTGTCATAGAGTAAAGCCAGAGCATCAAGTTCCATCAGGAAAGTTGTACCATTTAGAAATCCATAAATGGAAATGAGATAGGATCACTATGGACTTTGTTTATGGATTACCCTTAGTCCTTTCAAGAAGAATTCTGTTTGGCTGGTAGTAGATCGGCTCACAAATTTATCGCATTTCCTGCCAGTGAACACCACATATTCCATAGAAATGCTAGCTGAATTATATATCGTTGAAGTGGTACGCCTCCATGGAGTGCAATTATCCATTGTATCTAATAGAGATCCGAGGTTTGCTTCAAGATTTTAGCAACAATTACATCAATCACTGGGGACCAAACTAAGATTTAGTATTATATTCCATCCTTACAATTGATTTTGAGATAAACTGGGAAAAGTACGTTCCCCTGATTAAATTCACCTACAATAATAACTACCATACCAGTTTAAAAATGTCTCATTTGAAGCCCTATATGGTAGAAGGTGTAAAACGCCAACTTGTTGGACAGAGCTAAGCGACAGAAAAATTGTGGGACTGGACCTAGTGTGTGAAACGAAAGAAAATGTAACCATCATTCGCAATTACTTGAAGGCTACTCAAGATCGACAAAAGTCTTATGCCGACTTAAAAAGGAAAGAAATCTCCTTTGAGGTAGGAGATAAGGTATTCCTGAAAGTCTGCATTTGGAAGAGGATTATACGCTTCGGTCATAACGGGAAGTGAAGCCCCAGATTTATAAGACCATATGAGATTTTAGACAAATTTGGTCCAGTGGCGTATAGGTTGGCATTGTCTATTGAATTATCAAAGATTCAGCATGTGTTCCATATATTAATGCTATGTAGGTATAGATCCAACCCTTAGCACGTGGTACAAATCTAAGAGCTTAAAGTTGAGCCAAATTTGTCTTACGAGGAAGAGACAATCTGTATTTTAGCTAAGGAATAAAATGATTCCCTTAGTGAAGTACTATGGAGAAATCACAATAATGAAGAAACCACTTGGGAAAGGGAGAGCATAATGAGAAAACACTACCTGCAATTGTTTTTAGGTATGAATTTTGTGGACAAAATTCCCTAAGTGGGGGGAGAGTTGTAACATCTTGCCTGACGTAGTCTAATGTATTTGAGTATTATTTATAGAGATAGGCTTCTAGAATAAACTCTAAACAAATAAAATGTTAAGAACTCGTTAAGTGCTTGAGGACTATGATTATGCCCTCAGGTGAAGTCCATGTTAAGGCGAGCCTGGTGGGTGGCGAAGCTACTTTACAAAGTACATACTACTCCAATTGATAAATGATTAGTGTTTATTTCTTCGTATGGTTAGTCTTATTATTTTGGTTGAACTAGATAGTTAGCCTAGAGAGGGTTAGTTAGAATGAGACAAGATATCTGGTGTTGAGGGGATAACCGTTTAAGAAGAGAGAGAAAGTTATTAGTCACAATTGTCAAAAGAGGGGTAGAGGGGAGAATGAACTTGCCCACTAAGTTTTCCCCCCATGCATGCTTGTATAAAGCCAGTATTGGCTTCTTGACCAAGCTTTATGCTTTCTTTGAAAAACTTTATTTTCTCTCTGAATTCTCTCTGCGACACTCGGGAAAGCTCTAGAACTAAGATGGCTTGAAGGTTTTGGGTTTGTTGTATTCAACAAACTTCTTTAATATTTGATACCTACTCAAGAGACTCCCGAAAGCTCTCGAGACAAAGGCAAGGGACTTACGATCTAAGCCTCATTGTATTTTCTGGTGAGTTCATTTATACCCCATGTGTGTATCGTGCTTCTGTTCATGTCTGGTTCAAGGTAAGTTCACTTGTTCGGTGAAAAGTCTAGTCTTACATGTTTGTAAAAATGATGAATAACCTTACTTTGTGTTCAGTCATTCCCCTTTCACTATGAAAAAAGAACCATATTGTCAAAATAAAAAAAAGGATTCATGGTGTTGCCTTTGATGGAATATCCATTGAACTGGCAGATCGTGGTACATGAAACATGACTCTGTAATGAATTCATGGTGTTGCCTTCGATGCAAAGTGCATTGAACTGACAGATCGCGGTACATGAATAATGGTTATGTAGCCTCTGATAAGGCAGGTACATTGCAAACCAGATTGGCTAGTATGGAAAAGGAAATGAAAGGAATTATTAGTCTCTGAAGACGGACTTAGGTTTGGCTAACACAAAGAAGATTGTCTACATGAATGTATGGACGTCTTGTATGCGCCAAAAAACTTAGTCTATTATGAATCTATGCAAGTTTTGTCTTCGCCAATGGGTGAATTGTGTTTACCATTGAGGAGGAAAGGTCTATTTGTTTGTCTAACACATAGTTATCTAAGGAGGATGGGTCTATTTGTTTGGTCTCCACCCTGGAACTCACTAAGTTCTGTGAACTTACTCCATTTATCTTTCCTTCTCAAGATCACCCAAGGAGTAGGAAGACTTGAAAGATTCTGCTAGAGGATACTTTTTGCTGTGAAAATTTTGATGTTTAGTATTATGCATGACAGACATGAAGGCGGTCAAGTTCACCGATTTACTATTTTTCTAGGAACTGTTATTTTGTAACTAACCTCTCATATGTACCCAATCGTAGTGTTCTTTAGTTGTGTTTGGTAAACTTTCATAATTCAAAATGTTTTGGCCCACTAATTGTAAATGTTTATATTATTACCTTATGCATATAGTTGAACAAATGAAACTCGAGTCTTTACCCAATGTATTTCCAAAAAGAAGATATTTTCTTTTGGTTGTAACGTACCAATCTTGGAGCCTCCACAGGGAGGATATGTTTGGGGTGTTACAAGCATATTGTTAGTCATTGCGACGTCTCTTGGTTACAAGTTCTGGCAAATAGGTGTCATGTTAGCATTCTTGAATTACTATTTTGAAGAGATCATCTATATGAAGCAATCCACCGGATATATAGCTAAAGGAAACAAGCATAAAGTTTGCAAATTGCTAGATCCATATATGGACTTAAGCAAGCATCCAACTCATAAAATCAAAAACTTGATCAACTGATCAAGACTTTTGGATTTAAGCAAAATGTATATGAACCTTATGTTTATAAACGTATAGGGGATGGCAAAATGGTCTTTCTTGTTCTATTTGTTGATGACATTATACTCATTGGGTATGATGTAGGGACATTTTTATTGTTAAACTGTGGTTAGCCCAATAATTTAGCATGAAGGACTTGGGAGAAGTTAATTTTGTTCTATGAATTCGAATCCTAAGGGATTGAAAGAACAAAGTGATAGCACTATCACAAGTTTCATACATAGACAAGATATTAGAACGTTATACTGATTCAAAGAAAGGAAATTAACCTTCTAGATCAGGATTTCATCTTTTTTTGGAGGATTGTCTTAAGAAAGCGAAAGAAAGAGAAAATATGAGAAAGATTCTTATGCTTCTACAATAAGAAGTCTCATATATGCTATGTTATGTACACATCCAAATATCTATTTCACAGTGTGATTGATGAGTCGATATGAGGCGAATCCAGGACTAATACTCTATCAAGCAATTAAGCATATACCCAAGTATTTATGGAGAACGAGGGATTATATGCTTGTGTACTTCGGAGGAGATCTTACTCCTATCGAAAATACTGATTCTAACTTCCAAACGTGTCAAGATTGAAGGAAATTGACATCGGCCTATGCTTTTGTCCTAAATGACTGCGGGTCCATAGTGTGTATAAGTATCAAGCAAAGTTACACTGCTAACTTCACTATGGAAGACTAGATATGAGGAATGGAAAAACTATGACACTATAATGGATAAAACACATTGATAATGTTTGATAGAAACACAACAAAACAACATAAGGATAAAATACAAAGTATCATAAGGCAGATGATAGTGTTTGATGGAATAGTGGATGTAGTCAAAGATCATATCTGAGGACAAACCTTAGGAATTTGTTTTTGTTGGAACTAATGCCCTAAGTGTAGTATTTTCATCTATATACACTTGTAATTTTTTTCAAACAGATTGGTTATAAAATAATTCATGGATTACATTAATATTCTTTATATAATTGTCCTCATATGATTTTTTCATGCAAAATAAAATAGAAGCAAATGTTGGCTCATTGGCTGTCTAATTTTTAAACTAATATTAAGTAGTATTTCATGGTTGAACCGTAATACGGAAAGATAACTTGTATTAGTAGACGAACTTAAACATGTCTTTAATCTAATCGAAACTGAGTAAACCAATTAAAGACTAATATGTTGTCTCTCAAGTCCAATAGGAGAGATACTTTGTATTGGGCATTGGAGCCGATGACTCCCAGAAGATAGAGACATAGATGTGATTGACTTGGACTAACAGTATATCAGATAGGACCCAAGAAGAATAGATCCTAAATTTGTTTCTGGATTTATTCACTTTTGACATTCATTGTATGGAATACCTAAATCTTGAGTATATGACGGACTATGTATGCATGTCTCGTATACTTTAATGTAAGTAAAAGCCTGAGTTCAAATAGATAATGAACCGAAAGCTGGTTTATGGGTATGCGACTTCTGTAATATGTAGTGTCTTTCGAAACAGTGGAATTCCTAACCTGAAACATGGGTAAATGATATCCTCTCATTAGCATTACATGGTTGATGAAAAGTAAACATGGCCATGGGTTGTTCGTCTTTGTGATGAATGACTTGATTACTATTTGATACTAACTAAATTTTCATGGAGGAAGATGTAATGGTTACTCTAAGATAAAATAGGATCATATTGGGAGAGCGAATCTATCCCAAATAGATTAAAGATATCCTATGAGGGTAACACACTTATGACAAGGACATTGGATGAGCATTGATCGAGTTGTTTTTGTAATGGTATGCCTTTGGGGAGAGCTTAGTCATAATACTATAGTGGAATGACCTTGTGACTACATGAATTTATAATTAAGCAACAAAAAGTTGGACATAAATCATTTGAGTCCTAATTGCATATGTCCAATCGATCCCTTTGCTAGCTTGTTGAAACCAGAAATGAATTGCATGTTGAATCAAATGAACACAAATTGATAGAAATGGAGAAATGAAAAACATTTGAAAATGATTATGGGTTTCCCCAAAATGAAAATGAAAAAGAAGAAACTTTGTTTTCACACTATAAGTTAAGAAAAACAATTTTGTCGGTTTCTATTGAGAAGAAATTTTTGTTTTCACACTATAAGTTAAGAAAACTAATTCTGGTTCTATGTTTGATTCCAATTGTTTGAGCCCATACTCGAAGTAGTTCGTGGTATGAGAATAGTGAAGAATGTCGGTCGGTTGAAAGCCAGGATCGATAATGATCCGTCTAGTTGAAAACATATGTGTGATTTCAGTAAAAGGTTTATTGCTATAAATTTCACAAACTGACTTAGTTTTCAAAATTTTTATTTTCCGCTATATAAGAAAATTATTTTTGAACTGGGTCTTTCCAACAGTTTTACCAAGACTTTGCTAGCTAGAGAGTTCTTTGGGAAACATATGGAAGGCGTAAGAATACGAAACATGACTCATATATTTCACTAAGGAAAGTAGGAGACTATTGGTTCTGGTGTCGTAAGTGTAGTTTTTCCGTCTATGTACACTTGTACTTTTCTTGAACAGATTGTTAATAAAATTATTCACGAGTTACATTAATCTCCTTTGTATATTAGCCTTAGTGTTTTTTGCATGTAAAGCAAAAAATAAGCAAATATTATTTCACTAGTTGTCTAATGTTTAACTAATGCTGAGTTTTATTACGTGGTCGGATCGTAATATAGAAAGATAAATTATATTAGTAGATGCACCTAAACATGTTCTTAGTTTAATAAAAAATTAGCAAACCGATTGAAAGACTAATATGTCGTCTATCAAATCCAATTGGGGAGATGCTTTGTCATAAGAATCAGAGCAGATGACTCCCAGAAGATAGAGACATAGATGTGATTGATTGGACTAATAGTACATCAGACTGGACCAAGGAATAATAGATCTTGAATCTGTTTATGGATTTATTCACTTGTGGCGTTCAAATTGTGACATACCTTAATCTTAAGTGGATGATGGACTATGTATGTGTGACTCGTATACTTATATATAAGTAAAATCTTGAGTTTAAATAGATAAGGAACCAAAAGATGATGCGTTGGGTATACGACTTTTACAGTATGTAGCATCATTCACAATAGTGGAATGAATAGCCCAAGACACGAGTAAATGATATCCTCTCATTGGCATTACATGATAAATGAAAAGTAAACATGACCATGGGTTGTTCATCTTTGTGATGAATAACTTGATTACTATTTGATAGTAATTGACTTTTCATGAAGGAGGATTAATGGTTACCATGAGATAAAATAAGATCTTATTGGGAGAGCAGATTTATCCCAAAGAGATTGAGGATATCCTATGAGGGTAACACACTTATAACAAGGTCATTGGACGACTTTTTGACTTTTTGACTAAATGAGTTTATAATTAATAGGTGAAAAGCTAGAAATTATTTATAAATAATTTGAGCCTTGTAAAATCTAAAATATATAGATATTTCAGCACTCTTTTATTTACATTTTATGCTAATTCTGAGTAAATAAATAACACTTTCTGTGGTTTTTCCCTTAATTTCATGATATTCTATAATCTTCTTGGGAATGTGTTAAGTTTCTAAAATTTATGTTAAACACATGTTATTTTCTTATTTTTTTGGGAAAAATTGAGCTAAGGGAAATGCTGGCAGAATTTTGGTTGCATTTGGGTCTTAAACAGGTACAAGTTGGAAGATCCAAGATGCAATCACATGGGCTTTAAAATGATTTCGCTTAAAATTAAATTACATGGAGGCCTAGTATTGTGGCATTTAAGTCAGCACCTAACACACATAAATACTAAAAAATTAGTAGCTAATCTAATATTAAAATCTTTAATTTGATCTCTTAACATTTTACCTAACATCTAAATCGAAACTATACACTAGCCTATAATCAACCATACTTACGCTTCCTGAATTGTCAGATCTGAGTCGCCGATTGATCAAGATTGATTTTTCATAAATTACACATGATTAAAGGCTGATTAAGAAGGGTTCAAGAACCCAACATATTTTTGGAAAAAGATTGAAAAAATTTAAAGAACAATAGCCCCATTTTCTAGCCTTTAGGCGTACATATCACCGCCAACGGCGGCCAATTTGGGACTGATTTGAAATCATGTTTAAAATTACTTGCAATTCTAGAAAAATCATACTTAAATTCTTAAAAATCACACTCATTCCAGATCTAGAAATTTGGGTACTCAACTTACAAGATCCATCAAGAAATTGAAAGAAAACAAGAACTTACACAAGCTAAGTGAAAGGGGCTGCAATGGCTCTTCTAGGCAACAATGGGAATCGTTCTTGAAGGTACAAAATTTCAGATTTGAGGCTGGAAAATTAAGGGTAAAAATGGAAACAATGTTGCGGGGAGGATGGTCCAAGATCTTGTGGCAAAAGAAAAGAAAAAGAGATGGTGATCCAAGGGGTTTGGGCAGCGACAACAAGGAAGAAAAAAAGAATAAATTGAGAAGAAAGGACGAGAGGAGAAAGGAGGGACGGCTAGGGTGAAGAAGATGAGATTAAAGGCTAATCAAATTTGTTAAAAATAATATTTATACCTAGGTCTAATTAGGCATGGGCGACACACACGAAAAAAAGAAGAATGGATCTTGTAAAATTTAATTATTTTCCAAGGAAAGAGATTCGAACTTGGAACCTTAATCTACTTTCCATGCTTTTTCATTTATTAATTAACTACTAGGCTATTTTCTTATTTTTAAAATAATTTTGCGTTCTTATTAATCTAAAATTCGGGATATTACGCAACCAATCAACTACATTGTCAGACAAGGAGAATGGAAATAATCGAAGACGCACAACATCATCTATTACTCCATTGTATTTGAAGGTGTCACATAGTTGTAGAAATTGGTTTAAGCGTTGGTTTGGGTCCTCCATCATGTTACCCTTGAACTGCAGAGTATTTTTAATCATCTGAATTATGGTCATCTTAATTTCAAAATTATTGGTGTTAATCATCAGCCTTTCGATACAACCTTGGACCACATCTAGTGTAGGTAAAAGAGTACTCACGCAATATCCTTTGATCCATTGGGACTTCTTTACGGATATTTCCTTGTTGCTCTTGTAGATCTTCAAATATCAGATTCTTTCGGGGTAGAATAACTGCCATGGGTGGATCGGTGTTCATCAATTGACGATTGCATCTAAGTAGTATCTCTGGATTAGGATATGGTTCGATTGGGGTGATATCGCTTCAGGTCATAAACAGTCCTGAAAATTAAAACGAAATTAAACAAATAAAAATAAATAATTAAAAATTAAAA
>CM025141.1:20644488-20669743 GCA_013467495.1 Gossypium gossypioides
AAGCTTAAATGCTTACTCTGTGTTATTTTCTGTGTTTATAGTGAATCGGAAGCTCGTTCGGGTTGGAAGCTTATCGGAGTTATATCACACTATCCATCGGCTCTTTTGGTACTGTCGGTTGGTTTAATTTTGGTTATAATGGCATGTATAGGTTATTTTGGCTAATGTTTACTTATATGTGTTTTGGTTATTGGAAATGACTATTTGGTTCGTTTGCATTTTGGCCTTGTGTTAGTGAAATGGTATATTTTAATGTGTATATAAGTAGCCTTGTAATGGTTGATATGTGACTTGATATGGTTGAATGATGGAAGATAGAAAGGTAGTTGAATGTAATTTGTTGTGAATTGGTGCTTTGTTGTGGAAGGCATACTTGTATATTAGTTCTAGTGATTAAATGATTATTTGGTACCATTTAATGTGTTTTAGTAAGTGAGTTACATGGTAAATTTTGATGCAAATATGCACATATGTTAGTTGATCATTTGATTATGTTGAACACATGTTTAGACATGTATATAAATTGTCATTTGAGGTGCCTAAGGGCATATTGGTTATGAGTGAATATACCATATGTTTAAATCTTGATTATGCTTGTTTTGGGTGCCTTATTATGGCTTGTTGTTATGTACAATGTTGGGTGTATTTATGCCTATTTGGGTGAGAAAAATCACTTGTGAAATGGCCTATTTTCATCCACACGGGCTTGTGTCTCAGCCGTGTGTGACACATGGCCAGGTGGCACGGTTGTGTGTCCCTTGTAGCTTTCAAAGGGTTGTAAGTCAGGCTGTTACACGGCCTATAACACGGCCTAGCACATGGGCGTGTGAGGTTACTTCGAAGGGTACACGGCCTAGCACACGGGCATTTGGCTTGGCCGTGTGGCCCAAGTTAGTGAGTTACATGGGCATCGACACGAGCTGGGACACGGCCGTGTGTCCCTATTTCGAATGTCTACACGTCCTAAGACACGGACGTGACTCACACGGCTTGACCACACAGCCGTGTGACCCCTGCAGTTTTGAAATTTTTTAATGCTTTCTGAAAAATTCTCTGAGTTCCTGATTTAGTCTCGACTTGTTTCTAGCCTGTATTTAGGGCCTCGAGGGCTCGTATAAGAGACAATATGTATGATTTTGATTGGTTTAGATATGAATATTGACATGATATGAAATGTTTGAAATTTCTATCCGTTTGATTTGTAAACTCCAATAATGCTCCATAACCCTATTTCGGCAACGGATTCGAGTTAGGGGTATTACATCGCAAGCCCTGCGAACATAATTCAAATCCGTAAGTTTAAGAGAACTTAATGAGTTCCTTCACTGTACTATGAATTAACCCTTTCACACGAGGGAAAAATATAAAATAAAATAAAATAAACATAAATAAAATACTCTCTGCTTGCTCATGGCATGTTTACTTCGTCAAGGTGGTGGACTTCACCCGATCCTTCTAACTACTCAGCTCACCATAAGACCATCCTCTATTCGAACTCTCTACGTAACTGTAATTCAGGTACCTCGTCACATCACTGAACCCTATCCTTATCTCTTATATGTCCTTGATTACACTTTCCCCCTTACATGAGGTGTTCATTAACTTAAATCTGACATGGCCGTTCGTTGACTTCCCTTTATGAACCCTTTTTGTATCCTTTTCAACTATCTGCCCAAGCATTCTTAAGACATACCATCATTGGTGGACTTGTTCATACCAGTCCTTGGTGGACTCTTTGTATCCAACCTTAGTCCCAAAGGTCCCCTCGACATATCCATATTATGCTAACCTTTAGCAAACTTTATTGCTCTAGCAAACCTATTCTCATTTCTCCCCTTACTTGGGAGCTCTCCTATCTCATGCATGAAAGTCAATCTATCTTGCTAGACCAATTGGTTATCGCTCATACGACTATACGAGTTTGCCATTTCACTTGCGCATTTCCTCCCACAAGGACATTCACTTCTCTCATACCACTTCATTTCACCCGTCCCAGTGGCTCTTGATTTCAGATCCTATTTTGTGGTCCTTGGAAAATTTCCTTTCCTATATTTCCTTAACAAGGCCAGCTCTCGTCCGGCCTATCATTCTTAATTCTGGTTGGCTCCTCGCCCATGCTTTTTGGCTTTCACCACTATTACCACTTTTGGTAGATTTCTCATGACCCGCTTACCATACTTACACTTTCTTTGCTCTTCTTCCACCTACATGGATTCTCATACTTGATACCCATGCCTGTACTCCTCACTTGAGGTTCCGACGTACTTTTCGTATCTACTCCACGACGGACTCTGGTTGCCATAGCTGAACGATGGTCTTATACCCTTCTCAGCTCGTTTCTCTTGTCCCGGTAGACTTCCTGTGTTTACTGTCTCAATGGACTTCCGTGTTTACTGCCCTGACAGACTTACCTCATGTTTACTGTTCTGACGGACTTACTCTATGGATGTCATGGAGTCTTTCATCGATGGTTTTATACCGCTTCTCCATCCTGGCGTACTACCTCATGATGTCATGGCGTCCTTCACCCATGGCCTTACTCATCATACCTGGATGTTATAACATCTTTCATCGATGATCTTATACCATATACCTTATACCTTATGCCTTTTACCTTGCTACCATGGCGTTTTTTCATTCATGGTCTTACGCCATTACCATTACCGTACACCATGCTGCCATGACATCTTTCATCCATAGTTTTACACTACGTACCACAACTAAATTGTCATAGCCTTTTTCATCTATGGCCTTATGCCATATACCGTCGTCACGGTGTCGCCCCGAAGGACCAGACGATACTGCTATTTTAGTAAATTACGTTTGATAATTTCATTTCCCGAGTCCTCTTCCTATTACCTCCTTTACAGCACCTAACCTTGATGCTTGAACACCGCAATGTTCCCTCCATAAGGTCCAGAGCTTCACCCAAGGCGATAACCAATGGGTTCTCTCCCCATTTCCTTTCCTAAACTTCATTTATCCCTTAGAGGTTTCCCACATACATGCAATGCTTGTTCATATCATCATATTTCATGTTTATCCAAACATGGCATGATCAAACAACATTAAACTTAACAACAAGTTTGGAGTCTTAGGAACTCACCTGAGTCCTTCTCGTCTCCAAAGCTTATCCTTTTCTCTAATTCCAGGGCCTCCGTTCTCCAGGCAATAATAGCTTGTTGATTTCCCTACTTTTCCAACTTCATTCTCAAGAAGTCTACTCCATGCAAAACCCTCCGTGGCTACCCCTTCTTCGAGCTACTGAAGAAGATAAAGAACGGGAAAAAATGAAACAGAACTGAAGAGAAAATCATCCCCTGGAGTCATCTCCCAGATATTTATAGCCCTTCCCGTGCTATCACCAACCTCACGAGAACCATCCTAACCAGTTCGTTCCATCCTAACCAAACCAGAATTGGATCTCAACCATGTCCAATTTGGTTTCTAGCTTTCCTTTTCTTCCAAAATAGGCCTCCAAATTGCGGTCTCTTCCAATTTAATCCTTTAATTGTCCTTAATTTTGGGTTATTAGAAATCTAGGTGTTATATAACTGGTATGAATTCTTTAAAATTTCTTCTAGTTCTTCAATTTCTTCAAAAAGTTCTTGAGATTTTTGAGAGAGCTTCAAGTTTCCAAAATCTTAAACTTAGAAAACTTATGGATTTCTCAACTTCTGAATGTTTAGAATGACTTGAAGGTGATCTCCTTTTATAGTTCTAGTCACTTAAGTAAAAGAGAGTTCTTAAGAAATGTAAACTCTTCATTTGAAGTGATCTATAAAAATTTAAACTTTTTTATTTATTATTTATCTCATATTACTTTAATTTCTACTTGATGCGACGTGCTTTGTGATGTCATCATTTTAACCTGTAGTAATTTCTGCTTGATGCGTCGTGCTTCGTAATTGGTCCAAATATTTTTTCATTTACAATTACAAGCTTAATCATATTTGAACCCATTTTTTTCTAAATTATTTCAATAACAATAATTCCAAACAAAGTAAGACACAAAATATAACATTTTCGATGTATATGATTTTTTTCCATAGCAAAAATCTTGTATATAAATTGATAGAATAGATTTAAGGGTAAACTACACCTAAGGTTGTCAATGTTATACCAAAAAAAAAAAGGTACACCTAAGGTCATGACCACCTATAAACGTGTTATCATTTATAGTAAAATATTCAAATTTAAGATCACGAAGACAAGACTTATATAAATCCGATCGAGAAGGGAGTTTGAATGAATAATCATAGTCTCCAATCATGCGATCATAACTTCGTTGATTTGTTGAGACTTCTTGTGTCTAACTTTGCCTTTGTTTGCTCCGATATTGCACTAGCAAGTGCTTGTATGCATCATCATCCATTAAATCCCATTCTAGCTGAACTGAGTAGTCGGACATGTCACATTCTTCATCGTAACTCAATTGGTTCGTCAAATCTCCACCCCTCTCGAATGTATACTTGTTTGGCTTAGGTGGAAGTTCATCCGAGCACTTAGGCTATTTGTCTTTGTGATCTCGACTCCATTGGTTTATCGAATCTCCGTACAACAAAATTAGTTTCGACAGCTCATACTCTGACCTACAAAACTTAACATCATGATTAAATCTAATAATCAACAAGGTAAGTAAAAAAATAAAAATAATCAATAAGGTAAAAAATAATAATCATAAATTTTTTATAAAATTCATTAAATAAAAGTTAGAAATCTATCTAGTCTGTTCATCTTTCAATTAATATTATTTTATGATAATCAATCTAATAAAAATTTCATCGTCGTAATCCCTAACAACGGTGCCAACAAGTTGACACGCGTTTATAGTAAAATATTACATTAAAAATATATAAAAATTAAATCAGCGTTGTCTGCAAGCATACAAATCAAATTGTAATATAGTATGTGTTACAACGGAACACTGGTAAGTATTCTGAGGATTGTTCCTAATGGATTGCAGATTGGAGAAATTAATATTAAATTAATTACAGAGAACAATTACTAATCTAATCGAATCATGAATTAGTATTGTTAGTCCAATTAATAGATTTATTAAACTAATTAAATTATTAAACCTAAATTAACCTAAGGGACTTTCCTATTCCTAGTGTCGACAACGCGAGCATCTAGCCTATGATCAATTAAATCCCTAATTAATAAACAGAAGATTAACTAATTTCAGAATTCGAAATTTTATATGAATTAGTAATTAATTAACTAGTATTACCTCCCAGCTCTACTAATTAATTAATCAGTGGATACTCACTTATCTCCTGACCTTACTTTCTCCGTTTGGATAACTATGATTTACTCAATTCAACTTATCTCCCGATCTTGTATCCCCTATGATTACTTATTAGGGTTGTCAAGCCTAGCAGTTTAAAAACACATAATTTATACCAACTAATCCTATTATGACCCTTATTTTTTTGTTAATTAATCGACTTGCTTAATGAATTAGTTTAATAAACGAATCATGCAATATATGAAATAAACACAAGGAATTATTCTAATATTCATACGACAGTTAATTGATCAAATTAACGAAGTAAAAATAAAAGAATAAAGAAAAAGATAGGAGAATTCTTATGAATATTATTACACCTTGATCCCAGAGCAAACTTCGCTCACTATTGTCTTCACATTGGCATAGAAAAGTTCCGACTAAAACATGAAGGAAAAGAAAACTAAAACTGAATAGAAAACTAACTAGGTCCAAAATTGCTTACAATCCCAGTGACCCTAAGGTTGCTTATATAGGCAATGACCTACTTGGTGACCAAGCATCCCTAGATACACTTAGATACCATTGAATAATATATTATGCTAAAAGCTAGGGTCCAAATATGGAAATTTCCCAATTGTGCCATCCAAAGAAATCAACCCTTTTCTTCCACACCAAGTCGCATCGCCGGGACGGGAGAATGCTTCTCGTTTCGACGTCGACACCGTGCCATATCTTCTTAATTCCATCGTATCATTGTGACAACAGGTAGTTCCTGATCACGACGTTGAGTGCTTTCTTGGGACTTGGCGGCATCGTTAGCATATTGGGCTCCTCGTCTCACAGTCCAATCATTATTCCTTGTTTTCTTGGACCTCAAATGGTATCATACACACTTAATTAGCTCACTAGTCACTCAAGAGGCCCAATTCGGCCTTACGGTTCACCGAAATAGCAAAAAATGTGTACAAACACTTATTTTAGTAATAGTTTAATCTTAACCTACTAATACCGAAAATGTAATAGTTAATTATAAAAGTGTTATAAAACAAACTCATTAAGTGCAGAAATGACCTAAAATAACTACTACAAGTGACGTCAGGTCAGGTCACTAATTGGTAAGTTTACATTTTGGTCACTCAACTTCACAAAAAATCACAAAATGGTCATAGACCTATTTGAAAGTTTACACTTCACAAAACAATTACTAAATTATTCGAAAGTTCTCATTTAAGTCACTAAGATGTTAAATCTTTAATAGATAGTTGCTATGACCTTTAAATTACTATTTATTATATAATATATATTTGCTATGTAATTTCCACACAACTTAAAAAAATTGTTTTGGGTGCCTTTTTTATCATTCAATAAATTAACCTAACCTAAATAACTATGTTTTAGGTTTTTTTAGGAACGTCCTTGAGTTCAATTTTGTATTTTCAAATAAAATATGTTAGGTTTAATTCATTAAAGGATAAAAAAGCACCTAAAGCACGTGAAAATTGCATGATTAATATATATTTCATTATATATATGATAAACATTGATTTAACGGCTACATCAATCATTTGTTAAAAATTTAAAAGCTCGATGAATTAAATGGAAACTTTTGAATAGTTTAGTGACCATTTTGTAACTTTTTGAAGTTGAGGGACCAAACAAACATTCAAAAAGTTCACTGAACTATTTTTATAAACTTAAGTTTATGTTTTGGTCCCTTAACTTCAAAACGTTACAAAATGGTCATTAAACTTGAGAGTTTTCATTTAAGTCACTGAGTTACTAGAATCATTATTCTATGGCCTTCTTTATTCGCACCGCATGGACCAATCAAAAGTTCTCATTCCCCTTGTCTTCTACAGTTTAGTTATTTTTTTCATGAAATAACTTTGAACGTTAGGAATCTATGAACCAAAATTCAAACAATTTTTTTTTCCAATCTTCAACACTAACTATCAAATTGACTTGGATCGAAGGTATGTTTTTCTACTCGTCGATGGGTACTAAGGATAGTAACACCTAAATTGCTTGATGGATTTCTAGTCGATCCGCTTTTAATAATGGATTTTTTCTTTTGAAAAGTCGATGTAGGATGGGGTGGGTGGATTTTCTCTTTTGGATAGTGGGTTAGAGCAGTTATGGTAACTACTTGCCCCCATTCCGCCCTACCCCACTATATAAAATTATCATTTTACTCATGTATATTTAACTATTATAAGGGTGAAATTGTAATAATATATTATAGAAAAAATCCATGTGTTTTATGTTTAAATATTGTTTTGAATAATTATGTTTAAATATTTTTTTAACTTTAAAAAGATTAAAAATATTAAAAATAGCTAGCAAAAACTAAGCTGAAATGGAGCGAGGCACACTGCGGATGGATGCATCCAACATCTATGGAGGTGGTAGTAGTTTTCATTATTATACATCCATAGTGGAGTAAGGTGGTAGGTGGAGCAGAGTGTGCCAACTGTGGCAGTGGTGGATTTGGCAACATCCACCCTTACCCTGCTACATTGCAATCCCTAATAGGTACTAATCCACCGTATCGGTCGTCGAATCATCTCCTGGAACTCGATAGTCAGACATTTTTTTAAAAAAAATTAGCAACCTAGTGACTTAAATAAAAAATTCTAAATAGTTCAATGACTTAAATGAAAATTTTTGAATAGTTAAATGGTCATTTTAACCTTTTGAAGTTAAGTGATCAAAAAGTAAATTCAGGGTGTGTTTTTAACTTATCAGTTTTATTTTCCAGAAAATGTTTTTCTAATTTTCTAGTGTTTGATTCATGAAAATATATTGAGTCAATGTAAAATAGCTTGTTGGTCAATGGTAAAAAGCAAGCTTTTTCAGTAAAATGACTTATGGTCCAAATTTCTATAAGTCATTTTACATATTTCCTCATCTTCTCACTTTCTCACTTCCTTTACACTATTTGGCTTCCCTTTGTCGACAACATCATATGATCTCTCTCTCATTGATGCTCTCATCAACGACACCATTAATATTGTTTTCTCTCAACCCATAATCTTTCTATTCTCTCACCCTTAATCTTCTCCATTTCCCTTATTTTATTTTCTATTTTTCAAAGTATTATTTCAATCCTCATTGCCTTCAATTTGCTACAATGATTATTGATTTACATAAACAAAAAAAATTTTGAGGTTTCAAACTTATTTTGACTAGTCTGTAATTTGAATTTGCATCTTTTTAATAGTTTTTTGAATTTGGGCTTTTTGTATAGAGAAACTTTTCTAAGAATTTTAATGAACTTTTTTTTTCTATTCTTCTTTGGACTGG
Organism: Gossypium gossypioides; assembly: GCA_013467495.1. NCBI lineage: Eukaryota > Viridiplantae > Streptophyta > Magnoliopsida > Malvales > Malvaceae > Gossypium > Gossypium gossypioides. The sequence goes on from CM025141.1 coordinate 20,653,025, forward strand.
AATTGCAGATACATTGTTGTCTTTGATAGTAGAGATTAAGTGGCATTAAAACATTTGTACAAATTCAATCTAGCTCCCAAAAGAGTAGCCATTGGATGCAACTTTTTAATTGTAATTTTATGCAATTTTGTATTTGAATGGCATGCAAACATGTTGAACAATGGGATTATGTTGTTTCTTAGTTTGGTTCAAGGAATAGAGTAACACAGAAATAGTGGTTCTTGAAATTTCTTGAGCTTGAGTGTGAGAGATTGTGTAAGCTTAAGTTGAATTTTTCTACCCTAATGTTTGATGTGTTCATATATACATGAATATGCAGGGTGCTTGTTAGGGAAAGGGATGTACTGTTGAAAAAATAGGTTTTTTAGAAGCTTTAAGGCATATTCTCAATTAGTAAAGGTAGAGATTTGAATAATAAAATTATGGTTTTATATTCTATCCCATGAGACCTTTACCACGGTATATCATATGTTCAAAATAGTTGAGTGATGAATGAGAAATTGATGCTCAAAGTAAGCCACTTGTGAATTATGTAGAGGAAAATGGAAAGCTTAGTCCCACATTGGTTAAATATCAAGTGTGGAATATGTTTATTTATGTGAACCAACTTGGTGATTATTGAATGACTAAACTAATACTCTCTCTCATGCATAATGGGGGTGCAAACTCAAACCCGCCAAGGTTGGGGGCGTACCTACACGACGTGGGCAACGCGAAATGTCTGGGCCGGTCGGGGCCTAATCCTGTAGATATTTTAGCACAATATGTAATCTTATTTTTTCCTCAGCAGAGTTTATATGTTTGGAATTAAAAGGAGTCAATGGCTCCTTTAATTCAAACATTGATTTTGGTTTAATGACTCATTAATTCACGGACACGTTATTGGCTCCATTAGTCAAAATTTTTCAAAAACTTCTTCATTTGAATATTATTTAAAACCAAATAATTTGTAGGAAAAGAGACATTGAATTTTCCAAAATTCTAAGAGATCATTTCCTTGCATATTTTTTGAACTGTTTTCAGTGATAGACGAAGGCAAGGCTACTGTTCGTTGATCACTGCAGTCGTGCCACTGTCGTGCTCATCTTATTGTTGTATCCTGGGAGGCAATATACCAATGTTTCTCCAGCATCAAAGGAGTGGTTGAATCTGTCTTAAGGAAACTGTGAAAATAGGCCTCAACTACCAGTTCGTTTTTCTTGCCTACCAATGAGTATAATATTTCAATCCAGTCTTATTTCTATTTTTTTATTATATATATGCATGTTTATATTATTCTCACTCGATCTTGTGATTTAAATAAATATTTTATATTACTTTTTATTTTAGTAACGCGTGTGTAACAATCTTAAGACAGATTTTCTTTAACACTTTCTAATCCGAGACGAACAGGACACCAAGGAGAAATTATCTTCTGTTTGTAAACAGGAATCAATCGAACAAATCTATTTCAGGATTTTATTCCTTCCATTTAACAGGACTTGTTCGATTTTTTTTTTGTTTCAAATAGAAGTCAATTGAATAATTCTGTTCCAAGATTCTTTTCCTGTCGTTCGATAGAATTTATTCGATTTCTGTTGTTAATAGTAATCGTTTGAGAGTAACAATTTTGTTACCAGAAATTGGTTATTGATTTTGTTTCAAAATTTTAATTCAATCGTTTAACAGAATCAAAGGGTAGTGTAAACTAAAAATTAAATTTTCTGTTTATTAGTATTACTAATCTTGGTTCCATTTCTGAAATCTTAATAGAAAGTGGAAACTTCCACCAATTCACCCAATTCGCAATCTAGAGCGTTGGTTCAAACTTAGGCTTTGAATCAAACTCAATGTTGTCGGTGGTTGTAAGCCACAATGAGAGGCCTGCAAAATTTTCTGGTCAGAATTTCAATACATGACAATAGAAGATGTTGTTCTATTTGACCATGTTGAACTTGGCCAAATTTTTGAAGGATGACCCTTCTACTATTAAAAAGGGTGAGGTAGATGATGTTACCGCCTTCACTGCTACTGAAGCTTGGGAGTATTCTGATTTCCTATGCCAAAATTACATCCTAAATGGGTTTTCGGATGCATTGTAAGAAGTATACAGTGTCAAGAAGATGACTAAGGAATTATAGACGTCATTGGACCATAAATACAAAATCGAATATGCTAGGGCTAAAAATTTTTTAGTTGCTAAATTCGTAAATTTTGTAATGGTTGTTTCTAAACTAGTTGTGAATCAAGTGTAGGAACTTCAACTAATCATTCACGAAATTCTTGCAGAAGGGACGATCATAAATGAATCCTTCCAGGTGGCAGACATTATTGAAAAGCTATCCCCTACTTGGAATGACTTCAAAAACTACTTAAAGCACAAAAGAAAGGAAATGTCAGTGGAAGACCTGATTTTCAGACTTCGGATTGAAGAAGACAATAAAGATACTAGCAAAAACCTCAACAAAACAAAAATGTCGATGGTGGTAAGGCAAACGTAGTAGAAGTCAATAAGAACTTCAAGAAGCGAAAACAGACTCAGAATGGATCTAAATTGGGACCAACAGATAGCATTTCCAAAAAGTAAAAATTTCAAGGGAAATGCTTTAATTGCAAAAAGATGGGGCACAAGTCATCTGACTGTAGGCTACCAAAGAAAGTTAGAGCTAATGAGGCCAATGTTGTGGAAGAAATTTCCAATGAAGTGTCTGATATGAATTTATGTGCTGTGATTTCTGAAATCAACATGGTTGACTCAAATCCAAGAGAATGGTGGCTTGATACTGGTGCCACACATCATATCCGCTGCGACAAAGACTCCTTTTCTGGGTTGGTACCTTGTGACAAAGGAGAAAAGCTCTATACGACTTCCAAGATCAAGGGGAAGGGTACTGTGGTCTTGAAGATAACTTCTAGCAAAAAACTCAAGCTTCAAAATGTGTTGTATGTGTCTAACATATGCAAGAACTTTGTTTCTGGGACACTCCTCACTGTACACAGCTTTAGGATGGTGTTTTAATCCCAAAAGCTATTTTTGTCTAAGGGGTGAATGTTTGTGGGAAGGGGATATGTATTAAATATCATGTGGAAACTTAATGCAATCTTTGTAAAAGCAAAGAAAATGAATAAGAATGTCACTTCCTCTTCTGTTTATATGTTTTAGTCATTTAATTTATGGCATGGTAGTTTCAGACATGTTAATTATGATACTTTACGTAGATTAATTAATTTAGAACACATTCCTTCATTTCACATTAATTATAATCATAAATGTGAAACTTGTGTTGAAGCAAAATTAACAAGGTCTTTATTTCAAACTATTGAAAGAAATACAGAACCACTTGATCTAATACATAGTGATGCTTGTGACTTAAAGATTGTTCAAACAAAATGAGGGAATAAATATTTTATTACCTTAATTGATGATAGCACAAAATATTGCTATGTATATTTGCTTAAGAGCAAAGACGAAGCTATAGAGAAATTTATTCTCTATAATCAGGAAGTTGAAACCCAACTTAATAAAAAGATTAAGATGGTAAGAAGTGATCGTAGTGGTAAATATGTTGAACCATTTGGTGAATATTGTGTACAACATGGTATTATTCATGAAGTGACACCATCATACTCTTCTTAATCAAATGGAGTAGCCGAGTGAAAAATCGAACTCCAAAGGAAATGATGAACGCATTGCTAGGAAGCTCTGGGTTATCATAGAACATGTGGGGGGAAAGCTATTCTATTAGGTAATTACCTTTTAAATAAGATTCCCTGCAAGAAAAGGGACAAGACACCATATGATTTATGGAAAGGTAGAAAACCTTCCTACAACCACTTGAAAGTGTGAAGGTGCGAAAGTAATGGCTCCGTTACCAAAGCAAATGAAAATAGGCCCTAAAATGGTGGATTATGTTTTCATTGGCTATGCAGAACATAGCAATGCATATCAGTTTCTTTTGTATGAATCAAAGAATCATGACATTCACAAGAATACTATATTGGAATAAAAAAATGTCTCATTCTTTTAAAATATCTTCCCTTGTAAAACTAGGGAAGTAGATTCGTTCAATGAAACGAACTTTAGAGATTATAGATGAAAATAGTCAAGACATTCGACAAGAGGTTGAAACGAAGATAGAGCCAAAAAAGAGTAAACGAGCAAGGGTGAAAAAAACTTTTGGATCAGATTTTTTAACCTTTATGCTAGAGGCTGAACCTCAAACCTATAATGACGCTATACAATTATCCGAAAGCACTTTATGGAAAAATGCTATTAAAAGTGACATTAACTCCATCATGCAAAATCATACGTAGAAATTAGTGGATCTTCCTCCGGGAATTAAACCATTAAGTTCTAAGTGGATTTTCAAACGGAAAATGAAATCAGATGGTACAATTGATAAGTACAAGGCCGGATTGGTTATAAAAGGTTATAGACAAAAGGAAGGTCTTGACTACTTTGATACTTTTTCTCCAGTATCTAGGATAACTTCTATAAGGATGATACTTGCAATGTAACACCCCAAACCCGGCCTAGACTTTTTAGTCAAATTCAGAAGTGTTACAAATAAGGGTTTCAAAACTAACTTTACTTCGACAAACCTTGTAGGTTACTTGTTAAAAAGTATTCGAATTTTACAAAACATATTCATTTACTTCTTTATTGTAGAAATCGTCATTAATTTGTTTTTTCGCCAAAACATAATTTGTAGCGAAAATCTTTAAAAAAATCGTTATATTTTGGAAATCCAATTCGTATTTTCAGAAAAACCTTTGTTTCCGTAAATTGTTTTAGTTAATCATTGCAGGATAGAAGACATCCAAAAACCAAAACCAAAGCCAACAATTAAAAACCATACAGTCCAAAGAGTCCCAAAACTTACAAACTCTCACATAAATCCAGAATTTAATAATACCAAAAACTCAAAGGCAGTTTAAACTAGTGGTCACCGCTGAGCCTTCGTCGCACCGACCTGCCTATGTCCGAGGGTTACTTGAACATAACAGACAAACAGAGGTGAGTTTTCATAAACTCAATGTGTAACCTAACAGAAATAGTCATGCAATTTACACAGAATTACATATGCAATCAGATACAAATTCGGACCTAAGTCCTTATCAGAAACATATATCAAAATCAGATAACAGATCAAACGTACAGTATCATACCCCTATCTTCTACACACCATCTCCGTCCATCCTATCACACCATGTGGGGTTAAAAACACCCACTCATCCCTACACACCATATAATGTTGATGCGACACATAATAGATAATATGCAGTCAAGCTGCCAGAATATAGGCGAAAGGTCGTCGTACAGATCACTTCCTCCATATATATCAATCCCACCCCAATATAGATACAGAATACAAATGCAAAAGTATCAGAATAAACATGCTTAACATGCTCGCATACAGATAAATACATACTTAAAAAGTACAGTCAGATATACATATCAGTATCCTACTCAAATCATTTTATCAGAATATCAAATCACATGAAATAGGGTTTGGTTAGCCCTTACCGACCCTACAGTAGGCCCACAGTTAATCAGAACGACTCATGCGACCCTTGAAAAAATTTTAGAATTTTATATCCATATGCCCGTGTGGCTTGTCCGTATGGGTCTACACGCCCATGTGGCCCACATGCCCAATCTGGCCTTGCCAATGTGGCCCACACAGCCTGGTCCAAAACTTACATGCTTGTGTGGCATGCCTATATGGGCCCACACTCCTAATCTGGCCTAGGCCGTGTGGCCCACACGACCACACTCACCCCGTCACACAGTCGTGTTATGCACATGGCCACACCTTCATCAATCATACGGTCGTGTCTCACACACAGCCAGCCACACGGTCGAGCACACACCCGTGTAGCTTAACAGCCCTTTTTTTAGCTTTCGCCGAACCTCGATCTTTCGTGTTTAGGGTACACACCTAGTTCGATTTTGATGCGTAAGCAATCCCGAGCCCACCAGAACCTAAAAATTGACATTACACGCTCCCATAATTAGTTTTAATTCTCAATTAAACTGAACCAACAAAATCGACAATAGTACAATTTAAGTGTTCAACACTTACCCACTTCCTTGAACGATTCCGACTACAATTCCCGAGAGGAGAGCTCTGTTCGTCACGATTCACTGCTGCCAAAATCCAAAAATCAAACTACGAAAAGTAACATCAATAAAGATTATCACAACTCTTTCCTTTGAAACGAGCAAGAACTCACCACCTTCGCTTACCTAATCATACAAAGAAACCAAGGGTTCGTATCACAATGATGTGGAACAAAATATTTGACAGAATAAGGAAAAAGAAAGAAGAAACTTCTGATGGGGAAGGAACACAGAAAAAAACGTCAGAAAGAATTGGAAAGAGAGAGAGAAAATCATTTTTTGAAAAAAAACAAAAATAAAACAAAATAGATATATCTCAACTTCCCACTAACAACTCAACCTTAACTAACTCAGAATCTCATTTCCACCGAACCTCTTTCACACAATCGGAGCCAAAATATCACCCACGCTCAAGCAGGGATTCGAACACAAGACCTTCAACAAGCTAACTCATTACCATTCGAACTAGCAAGCTCATTCTGATATGAGTTTAGAAATAATCTTATATAAGCCCACCCAACAGGGATAAGGCTTGGATCAAAAATAACAAAAATGGCAAATGTGGGACTTAAACCTCAGATCTCAAACACACACCTACATCACTTAACCACTGAAGCAAATACTCATTTATATCAAATTTCACATAAATAAAATTAAATTATTCAGGGCGTTATATGCAATTGCCGCCTTGCGAAATCTAAAAGTACATCAAATGGATGTTAAAACAGTTTTCCTAAATGGAGATCTTTATAAAGAGATTTACATGGAACAACCTAAGGGTCATGTAGTTCCAGGACAAGAAATGAAAGTTTGTAAATTGGTGAAGTCTTTGTATGGACTTAAGCAGGCACCAAAGCAATGGCATGAGAAATTTGATAATGTCATGATGACAAATGACTTTAAGATTAATGAGAGTGACAAATATGTGTATGTCAAAACTACTAATATTGGATATATTATCCTATGCTTATATGTTGATGACATACTCATTGTTAGAAGTAACAATGAAATTGTAAAATGTACCAAAGACATGTTAAATTCAAGATTTTACACGAAAGATATAGAACTAGCTGATGTGATTTTGGGCATCCAAATCAAGAGGTCATCTGAAGGTCTCATATTGACTCAGTCACACTATGTGGACAAGATTCTTAGGAAATTTAGCAAGGATGATTCTGGTGTAGCCAGAACTCCAATAGATACGAGCTAACATCTGTCCAAAAAAAATGTGAAAGTGTTGACCAAATGGAATATGTAAGGGTCATAGGCAGCCTAATGTACCTTATGAGTTGTACTAGACCAAATATTTTTTTCACTGTGAGCAGTTTAAGCAGATTCACAAGCAATCTAGGGGAAAACCACTGGAAAACAATTATGAGAGTACTGAGATATCTCAAATATACTCGGGTCTACGGACTGTATTATTCTAGAAATCCTACTATTTTAAAAGGATTCTCCGATGCCAGTTGGATATCTGATATTCAAGATACCAAAGGTAGAAGTGGATATGTTTTTACATTAGGAGGAGGGGCCATGTCATGAAAATCCTTAAGATAGACGATTATAACCAGATCTACAATGGAATCTGAGTTTGTAGCTTTAGACAAATCTGGAAAAGAGGTTGAATGGCTTCGAAACTTCTTGGAGGATATTCCTAACTAGCCAAAGCTTGTGCCCACAATATGCATATATTGTGATAACCAAGCAACAATTGGTAGAGCACAGAATGTAATATATAATGGTAAGTCGAGACATATGCATTGTCGACATAATATCATTAGACAATTGATCTTAAATAGAGTTATCTCTATTGATTTTGTAAAATCAAAAGATAACATTACAGATCCGCTAACTAAAGGCTTAAATCGAGATCAAGTTGATAAAACATTGAAAGGAATGGGACTAAAGCCCATGACAATTAAAGGCGCTATGTGAAGGAAAACCCAACCTAGTTGACTGGAGATCCCAAGATCTAGGTTCAAAAGGACAACCTACTTGCATAGACCTTATGAGGTCACTATGGGGGTTCTTATCCCAAGTTTATTCCTATGATATAAACAGTGATTAAAAGTGGGATAGGTTAAACAATGCTTTTAATAACCATTGTATGTTTCATTGAGTCGAGCAACATAAGTCACCTATGTGAAAGTGAAGTGGGGCCGCTTCGAGGAGACTATTGGGGCATAGTTCTCTCAAACTCTTGTAGAACCAAGAGATGTTCACGGCCATATGAACATACCCATGAGAACTAAAACCTTGCCAAGGAGGTAGTTGTGCGAGGTATATCATCGTTTACACAAATGGTAGAACAGTTTAAGGACATCACGTCTACTAATTGGCTAGTAAAGTAAATATACTTTCACAAGGGAAAGTTCAAGGGTTGATGCCTACCTATCCTATACAACTATCGAACGTAGATTTTATCACCACATCAAGTCAATATTTTTCGTTAAAACTAACAATTTTCATTCATGTGGGGGATTGTTGAAAAAATAGATTTTTTGGAAGCTTTGAGGCATATTCTCGATTAGTAAATGTGGAGATTTGAATCATAAAATTATGGTTTTATATTCTATCCCCGTGAGACCTTCACAACGGTATATCATATGCTCAAAATGGTTGAGTGATGAATGATAAATTAATGCTCAAAGTAAGCCACTTGTGAATTATGTTGAGGAAAATGGAAAGCTTAGTCCCACATTAGTTAGATATCAAATGTGGAATATGTTTATATATGTGAACCAACTTGATGGTTATTGAATGACTAAACTAACGCTCTTCCTCACGCGCAGGGGGTGCAAATTGAAACCTGTCAGAGTTGGAGGCGCACCAACACGACGTGGGCGACGTGAAATGTTCGGACCAGTCGAGCCTTCTAGGCCTGACCCTACGGATATTTTAGCCCAATACGTAATCTTATTTTTTCCTCTGCAGAGTTTATCTATTTGGAATTAAAATGAGTTAATGGCTCCTTTAATTCAAACGTTGATTTGGGTTTAATGACTCCTTAATTCACAATATTATTTAAAACCAAATAATCTGCAGGAAAAGAGACACATTGAATTTTCTAAAATTTCGAGAGATAATTTTCTTGCATATTTTTCAAGCTATTTTTGGTGATAGACGAAGGCAAGGCTACTATTCGTTGATCACTGCAGCCGTGCTACTGTCGTGCTCATCTTGTTGTTGTATCCTGGGAGACAGTCGACCAACGTTTCTCCAAAACCAAAGGAGTGGTCGAATCTGTTTTAAGGAAACTGTGAAAATAGGCCTCAACTACCAGTCTGTTTTTCTACCTACCTACGAGTATAATACTTCGACCCAGTTTTTATTTCTGTTCTTTTTAATTATATATATGCATATTTATATTGTTCTCGTTCGATCTTGTGATTTAAATAAATACTTTATATTGCTATTTATTTTATTAACGTGTGTGTAACATTTACATATTTATGTTTTGAAAGTAATGCAAAATCATAAATATATGAACAATAGTTGCTTGCTTGGAGTGCTATGACTTATGCATAATTTGTGATTTTTTACCAAATTATTGTTGTAAACCTCTATTGAAACAAATCTATTAACTTCACCATCATCATGTAGTTAGATTTAAAAGAGTTCTACTCCAAAGAATTAAAGAAAATGTTTATATAGAAATACAATAACGTGCATTCCCATGCTAAATGTTCCATAAATGAAAAAAAATTTATTGAGTTGGATGGTTTCATGTTGCATAACACTCATGGGAAGACTATAGATGTTAGATAAGTATTAATTTTTTTATTTTTTTTATTTTTTGATTTGATACAATGTTATTTTTCTATTTAATAATGGGACCTTAGAAATATAGTTTTCTCTTTTAAAACCAAAGCACTCAAGAATTTTACGCAAAATCACGCGTTTTTCAACTCATTCAAGCTTGATTGTTTCATCTTTTAATGGTACAAGTAGTAGTGATGGATGTCTTCTGACATCAAAGATTGAAGGAGAAATTTTACGTGATCAGTTGACTTCTACTCTTGCTTTACAATGCCTAAATAATTAAGCTAAACTCAAGCCTCAATTCTGGAAAGTTTTAGCACCCATGGTGCAACTAGAGGCCCTCAAAACTACATCAAAATACTCGATTCCACTTCCTGTTCTGAAATGCCTCCAATGTGACATCATTGCTCAAATGCATCTAACACTCAATGCATCTCCATTTCCATCTCACAAGCAATCCCCATGATACATTGATTCCATATGTAAAATTACTGTGTATTTATATATTACAATATATAATTTTTAGCTGTTTTTGATAAATGTTTATTTGGTATGAAAAATATTGTAAGGTTATACTATTGTGGTATGTCTTGAATATATAATTATGTTTAATAGTTACTCAATTGATGCATTTGAGAAAGATGTTGTAATTTAAATTGTATTGAAGCATTTAAAGTTATTGTTTAATTAAAATATAAAAAAAATTATGTAATTAAAATTTAAGTTAAATTTTACTTTATTTTACTAAAAAAATCTTCTAAAAAAAATTGAAAATTTTATCAAACAAGGAAAAATATTTTATTTAAAATTATCTAAACACTAAAAAATTTAATTTATCAAAAAACATTTTTCATAAATTATTTTCATCCAATTAAACACATTTACTAATTATTTAATAATAATTTGCCCTTCAAACAAATGCGCATTTAACAAGGGTAGTATAGTCATTCAGAAGTCTATTAATGGTGTGTATCTTGCAAGACAGCTCAGAATGTTTTTTTTCTCTTTTTTCAGCCATTAATGGTAATCCTGTAGTTTTAGCATAATCGATGGGCTTTTAATAATCATCAGTTTTTAATTAATATAATGCACATGTGGCTCTTCAGTCTTCACTAAAGAAAAATTAATTAAATCTTTTCCTATCTTGTTTCTTTCTTTCTCTTTCAAAACTCAAAGCTCAGCAAGCTAAGGATTCCTTAGAATAATAAGGTGGGTATGTTAAAACAATTGATTTGATATTGCAAGCCAATTTATTTTCTCAAATTGAGTTAATTTAAGATTTCTTTTTTTCTTCTTGCTTGCCGGAGGTTCTTGGAATTTTGGTTTATTTTTCTTTTGGTGAGTGAAGTTGCTGTTGGTTTTCTTATTGGAAGGGGGGAAGTTGTTTTGAGTTTAGTGAAAATGAGTTGGTGTTGGATCAACTATAACTAAGATGGTTTTTAAGTATTTCTAGTTTTGGTTTTACTTTAAGAATCTACACTTTCTGGTGTTGGTTTTTTTTGTCTTAAAAAAAATTGATGTTTTTATGAAGAAGAAAGCATGTTCTTCACAGATTTATTGTGTTTTTTATATTACTTAAAAGGAATAAAGACTTAATGTTTTTCTAGTTGTGTAAAAGTAGAAGCTCCTTCACATCACATAATGTCAAATGAGTAATGATCTGGTGCTTGAATGAATTTTATTTATTTATGACGTAAAAAATATATATGTGGCTATGAGAGAGAATGCCTAGCTATATAAGTTGAAGTTTTGGTATCAGTTGGGTAAGACCAGAATTGATGTTTTGGATATTGGAATAAATGTTGTTTAAATAGCTAATTAATGTACTTATTTTGCCTCCTTGTGCGGAATCAAAGATGTCTTTATTTTCCTTCATACGTATTTGGTCATGAGTATGTGGATATTAAGTATTCTTGTTGTTGAAGATCTAGGAATGTATGGCGGAGGGGGTATTGAATAATGATATTTTCATCTCTTGTTTTGTTGAAAATGGAAGGAAGAAAAGTACGTATATATTCTATTTTCTTATGAGTTGATGATAGTTTTTGTGATATCAGAAGAAAAATGGGCGCTTAGGTTTCGGTGAAATGGACTATTTTGATAGGCATGATGAATCTGGAATTTGTGTTGTATCCTCAATGCCGCCATTAAATCTTGCTGAGCTTGTTTCGCTCTTTTGCAGACCATGAAGAGAGAAGAGATAGTTGGGGGTGACATTGGTTTTTACACTTACTTTGTATGCAGCATTTAGCCTGTCAGATAGAATCAAAATTTCTTAATTTAGTACCTATAGCAACATAGAAGTCGAGAAGCAAGATACACCAATGCAAGCATCCCAGCAACATAGAAGTTCAGTCATGGCCAGCAGATTGTTTCCTCGAGTAAAGGAAGAAGTCGAGCCTTGCAGCTTCCCTCAATTCCCAGCTATTGATCGCTCTTTCTGCTATAGCGACAGCAGCCACGGATCTCATTTCTCAGTCAAGAATTCCCATGAGCCTTATTGCACTTTGGAGTCATCTTCTGCACGTGGCAGTTATACGGTCTACAATTCTTCATCAAATGGAAGCCCAATGTCACAGCAAAAATCACAGTCTAATATGTCTGACCTGCATCACTCTCCAGATAATACCTATAGCTCTCCTATTAGCGGTTCCTGCATAACTGACGATGTAAGTGATCTGAAGGGTAAGCTGAGAGAGCTGGAAACTGTGATGTTGGGGCCTGATTGTGATATTATCAACAGCACCATCTCAACTGAGATGGACAGCTGGAGACTTGTAACGGATGCAGTCTCCAGACGAGATTTAAAACAGGTCCTTGTCTCCTGTGCAAAATCTGTATCAGATAATGATCTATTGACAGCACAGTGGTTAATGGATGAATTACGACGGATGGTGTCAGTTTCTGGTGAGCCCATCCAGAGGTTGGGAGCATACATGTTGGAAGGGCTTGTGGCACGACTGGCCTCCTCGGGGAGCTCGATCTACAAGGCTTTGAGATGCAAAGAACCGGCAAGTGCTGAACTATTATCTTACATGCATATTCTTTATGAGGTTTGCCCTTACTTCAAGTTTGGTTACATGTCCGCTAATGGAGCTATTGCGGAAGCCATGAAGGATGAAGATAGAGTTCATATTATCGATTTCCAAATAGGTCAGGGGAGTCAGTGGATTACTCTTATTCAAGCATTTGCGGCTAGGCCTGGTGGGCCTCCTCACATCCGCATTACTGGTATCGATGATTCCACATCTGCTTATGCCCGCGGAGGAGGCTTAAACATTGTTGCAAAGAGGCTGTCTAAACTTGCAGCGCTTTTTAAAGTGCCATTTGAGTTCAATGCTGCTGCCATGTCTGGTTGTGAGGTTCAACAAGAGCATCTTCAAGTTCGACCTGGAGAGGCTCTAGCTGTAAATTTTGCTTTCATGCTTCACCACATGCCTGATGAGAGTGTGAGCACCGAGAATCATCGTGACCGACTCTTGAGGGTGGTTAAGAGTCTGTCTCCGAAGGTTGTAACCCTAGTCGAGCAGGAATCAAACACAAACACTGCTCCATTCTTCCCAAGGTTCTGTGAAACGTTGAACTATTATACAGCCATGTTTGAATCCATCGATGTAACTCTCCCACGGGAACATAAAGAGCGAATCAATGTGGAGCAGCATTGCTTGGCAAGGGATGTTGTTAACATCATAGCATGTGAGGGGCCGGAGAGAGTGGAACGACATGAACTCATGGGAAAGTGGAGGTCAAGGTTCAGAATGGCAGGGTTCACTCCTTATCCATTAAGTTCCTTGGTGAATGCCACCATAAAAACACTGCTTGAGAACTACTGTGATAGATATAGGCTTGAAGAGAGAGATGGAGGTTTATATCTTGGTTGGATGAATAGGGATTTGGTCGCTTCTTGTGCATGGAAGTGATTTCTTTCTTTATAACTCTGGCATTCAGCTATGCTTGGATGTCTTTGTCTTAGCTGCCAACAACTTATTTAAGCGTGCATTTCTTATAAATCATAAGTTAGCCTGCTTCTCTGCAGTCATCTCGTTCCATTGTTTCATTCATTCAGTGACACCTAAAACTTGAATAATAATGGAAGACGAAGGTGAAAAATAATTTCTCAATAAACATTAGCCTATTTTATATCAGATCTTTCCGTAAGATAAAATTCTACATCTTAATCTTGCATTATTTAAACTGGTTGAATAATTTTACACATGGGGGTTGCTTGCCAATATTGATACTCCGAATCAATCATTGCGAATACGAACACCCCAAGAATATGGACATGGACCATCTTATCACTGTCAGCAATACCATTTTTCCATTTTGCTTCGAATTTGCTACTGATCTGCTCATTCTGCATTCTGAGAACTTGATTTACTATGAGCAGTATAGCCAACCACTTCACTCTCGTCATTGTGATCTAACTTTCCACTCCGTTGCTCATTTGACCCACTTTCAGGACCCAATGTAGGTGCATCAACTGTGCCAACATGAACAGTACCACTTACTTCTAACTTAGTTCTTGACTCGCCATTCAATTGCTCGCTCGGTTTATTCTCGGCTCCAGAACTAGAATTAATGGTCTCCCTTTCTTCTACCTTGGTGCCGGATTCACTGTTATGAGCTGCTGAATCAACATTTACGCCAATTATATTGTAAGTAACAGTCCTAGTTGGAGGCAAATCATGGTCATGTTTTCCCTCATATGTAGTTATAACCAATTTTGCATCATGAGATGCCCTCTCCACATGCTTCTTGACAGGGCATCCGGGATTTGAGCACCTGTAATAACTCCTACATCACAAGTGAGCGGAGAGTCAACTTTATGCCAAAAGCCGCAGTATGGTTACATATGTAAAGAATGGAAAATTTTCTGCGATCAAAACACATTTAAGTGATATGCACAAGTACTCTCAGCACTAGAGATAGGAGGCATCTCTACGTATGATAAGAAAACATCTATAGTTGGTATAACAATATGATTATCTTCATTGCCAAAGAGCAGCAATAATATGTAAATTAGACAAAAGTGTTTGAAATGTGTACAAACAAAAATAAGGTGATTCATACCTTGGATTAGGATTGCCTTTAACTAATTTTTGGCCATATTTGCGCCAACGGTACCCATCATTTACGATGTCAACCTCACTTAGTGTCTTAATAACCATAGGTGATTCACTTGTTGGTTTCTGCACTGGAGATGCATCAACATTATCGTTCTCTTTCTTCCTGTTTGCATTCAGTGACTGTTAATGGAAGGTTAAGAGGAACAAACACACAAGAAAAATAAACTGAGGTACCTGCGTTTTGAGATGAGATGACCATCATCATTACCAGCAATATTTTGCATCCCATTTGATTTTGAAGATGCACCTTTCACATCTTCACTAGCAGCAATAGGTAAAGGCTGAGAACTATCCCCTGGCTCAATCAGGCGAGGTGTTTGGATATGTGCACCCAATGATTTGTCTTCAAATATGAGATCAGTTATAAATCAAGCAACTTTTGCTTCATCAGATTAGACACGTCATAAATGATTAAGATGATTTTCTTACCTTTGATAACAGTTGGAGATGCATTATCTCGTCTCTCTTCAACGACAGAGACAACAAAACCAACAGCTACGGGTGGGTTCAGTGGCTTTGCATGATCATGCTGACCAAAATAAACAGTGTCGACCATTTTCCCATCATGTGAATGTTCCAATTGCTTTTTCACTGTGCAGTTTGGATGTGTACATCTGTAATAACTTCGAACAAATTCATTTCCTTTAACAAGTTTCTGCCCGTATTTACGCCAGTTATACCCATCCTCTGAGGCTTTCTCACGTACAATGGGACTGCTCCCATCAATACCAGGCGATGAAGAGGGAGTCAGCGATTGTTTCTTGGATGTCATAGAGTAAGCATTTCCTTGTTGCTCTGACTGTGAAGCATGGATCACAGAAATAGGAAGGGGATTTTCCTCTGATATAAGTGCAAGGGTTCCTCTCCCTTCATCAGATTGTGATGAGTGAATTTTACTATCAGAGGTCTGTTGCAATGCATGACTTCCAGCATCTGGGCTCTGTACTTTATCCGTACCAACTTCATCCGTTACACACTCCCCTGAAGAAACCATCTGAAGTAAAGAACCTCTTTATCACTTTAGTTACCATTAAAAAGGGCCTTGTATATATACTAAAACAGCATTGTGCCCATGACTTTATAGATATAGGATAATAAAAAACTAGCTGAAGAACAGCTAGCCACCTTATTAATCATTAGCATTCAATTGCTTAGACGTTTAGAGAATAAACATATCATATATCGCATCAACTCGTGACTGGGCTTCCTCAGTTAAGAATTTCACAATTAACCAAAACCTTTGCAGAAAACTTATGCATTTCAATTTCTCTGTTTTTCTTTTTCTTTTCTTTTTTTTGTAGGCCTTACTTATGTAGAGCATGACGGGAAATAATTCCGAATGCCAAACTAACAATTCCTAATTAAACTACTAAAGAAACGATGAAATTTATGAGGTTAATTTAATATAATATTAATTCGAAAGTTGCTTTATTTATTCACCTGAAAAAATAAATTAAACTGCTCAACTTGCTTATATGGTTTGATATGGTTAATTTAATATAAGACTAATTAGAAAGTTCCAAGTTAATTGAATGAGTATAGTTTTGCAAACTTTGTCGCTCAAATACTACGGGGTTTCTCAGCAACCAAACACAGAGTTGAAACAAATTAAGAGCTAAAATCCCCAGAAATACGGCAGCAAACGAAATTAAATTCATTCCATAACAAATAAATTAGGTGGGAGAGGGAGAGAGAGTTAAAACTGAAGGAAATAAAGAGTAAAAA
>CM025141.1:20741178-20754660 GCA_013467495.1 Gossypium gossypioides
CTTCCGATAATGGCAATACGACACTATTAAGAACAAGTGGACTAAATTCCTCTAATCCTCACTCAACTTTCGTTGTAATGTTTGTTGGCTCAAACTGTCACTGCACCTTCTAGTGTCAGTGACTGCAATAACACTTTCATGTTAAAAAACATTCAAACCCCAAGATTAAATAATAAAAGTAAGATTGAATAAGATAACATTTAACCAAGAATTCATGTGTACTCCCATACAAATAGAAAATAGAGAATAATCACCAGCATTCATAAAGAAATAATAAAGAATCGAGTGGAGAATACTATTCCTAGACAACTCGACTGAATCTCTCTTTTCCCTCATATCCCGTACTTAGGTCTCCTCGTTAGAAGTTAGTCTACATCTGGTTTTCACGTTGGCTCACCCGTGAGAGGCTTAAGCTGCCATGGCCGCAGGCTTCAAGGTAGGATGATGAAGATGATGATCCTTAAAAAAAAACTCTCTTTTCTTCTGACGTCCACCTTTTATGTCCTCCTCCTATAGTACAGGAGTCCTTTCCTCAAAATTCTTCTATCCCTGTACGTACAGGTTGGTTATACCAAACTACACAGCTCACATAGTTTTGGTTCTTATCCGGAAAGATGTCAGGTGCGGTAACAATTCTGGATGCAATCTGCAGTGAACTCTTGCAGCAACATTGCAGACAATTGTCAGGTAAGTCGATAATTCTAGACTCAATCTGGAATTAAATCATACAGTGACACTAATGCAATAAGATAGCAAAATTAAGGATAAAATAGACTAGGATTCACTGAGTTATAAAATGCAATTTACTAAATTGAAAATGCTAAATTGTATGCTAAGGATAACTAAATGGGAGCAATTTAACCAATAAGTAAGGGGGAAAACCTATGTTCTTTCTAGTGCTATCACCTTCCTAGGCTACAGTTCACAGCACAAAGGTTGTAAATATCTTGCTCTAGATGGCCAGATATTTGTATCTCGACATGTGGTGTTTGATGATGATCAATTTTTGTTTCCTTCGAGTGCTCGATCTATTTCTTCGGCATCTGACCTAGTCACCACTTTCTTTTTCGTCGTGTAACCTAACCTGCCATGCATAATGTCCTCGAGTGGTGCTTCGTTGAGTTGTTTACTGACCTCTATTCCTACATATGCTCTGGACTCCCCCTTTTCGGATAATAATACCATCAGCTTTGGTCATGACTCTGGCACTTCCTCTTCCACACCAGAACTTCCTGTTACTATGGTTGATCCTTTGTCATAGCCTGGTAATACGCACTCCACGGGCACTCGGTCGAAGGCCAGCATTTTTAAGCCAGAAGTGTTAACGATTGAGTTTCATGAATGAGAACCACGTACTGTTGATGAAGCCTTTGCTAGTAAGGAGTGGAAAATGGCAGCTCAAGAAGAGTATGATGCTCTAATTCACAATCGCACTTGGAATTTGGTTCCCTTACCACCGAGTCAGAAGGTGATTGGTTGCAAATGGTTGTTTAAAATCAAATGGAATCCCAATGGCATAGTAGCTCGTCAGATGTAACGCCTCAAAAAATTGATTGAATGACCGTCAGAATCCATCGTAATTAAATATTTGTATCTGCAGTTCTGTGCTCCGCTTATGTGATCGAGGTCAGGAGTTTGAGTTGTATCTTGAAAGTTTTGTTATTCAACTTTAACTAAACTCTACCTTTAGACTGCTAACTTAAATTTAATTATGTGTAGACCTGTGTCAAGAATGAGCCTGCTAGTCACTAGTTAAACGTCTGCCTATTCTCTGGTTACGTGTTCGAGTCTCAATTTTAGTGTTATAAAAATTTTGCTAAATGCCAGGATGGGCTGGTAGTTAATTAATAATTTTAACGTCAAATCCTTTCCCTTTCCCTTTCCTTTTTTGTTTTTTCTTTATTTTCTTCTTTCTTTGCTCTTTTCTTTTTCTACTCCCTCTTTCAATTGAGTTATTTTTATTGCATTCGGTAAGTGATTGTCAAAGTATTTAAGGATCCTAAGTTGTTCGGAGTGTTGTTAGAAGATTTCTGTGTAAGTTCTGCTAAGTTTGTTAGTTTCCATTTGTGTAGTTAAATTGGGATTTCTCTAATTGTTGTGTGTAAACATGTTGTTAATTAATCGTTAATCTTTTCCTTAGGTGTGAACACGGAGGAGTGTAATCCTTCACGTGCTGTTACGAAATAGTTCGGCTGATTGTCAGTAAACATTCATTGTTGGAAGTTTCATTTCGATTTTCTTGAATAATTAGTTGAGTATTAATGTATGCGTTATCTTGTAGTTTTAGTAGTTTGATTGGTTACTGAATGGTTAAATTAGGTTCTGCATATTCTCCGCGTTGTTTCTCATCAAATCGAGATCAGGTGCGTACCAAAACCCCTATTTTTACGAATTTTGAACGTTAAAAAATGTGGTTATCAACAGCGCATGGTTGTGTGCCAGGTCGTGTGGTAAGCTGTGTGAGCCACACGACCATGTACCAGGCTGTGTGGTTGGCCGTGTAACTCACTATTCATCAAATTCGAGCTACACGGGCAAAGGACACGGGCGTGTGTCCATGTTAGTGCAAGGTTCACATAGGAAAATGACATAGGCGTGTGTCTAGGGCGTGTAACTCACTAAGATGAGAATAAGGACCACAAAGCCAAGGACATGGGCATGTGGCCAGGCCATGTGAGACAGACAGGCAAGAAAACGGGTGTGTGTCTAGCTCGTTTAACTTACTGTTTACAAATTAGATGCAGACATACAAATGACACGGACGAGTGTTAGGTTGTGTGAGACACACAGGCAAGGACACAGGCGTGTTTCCAGGCTGTGTGACTCACTGTTTACAATTTAAAACTACACGGGCCGATGACACGGGCGTGTGTCAGGCTGTGAGAGCCACACAGGCAAGCACATGGGCGTATGTCAGGCCATTGAAACCACACGGGCAAGCACACAGGTGTGTGCAAGGCCATGTGGCGTATAATAAGATCCAAACCTTATTTTTGAGGTAGTGAGTGTTATCTAACATGATCGCTGATCTCCATAATGTATTGATGATCTAAATTTGATTATATGAGGACTATCTAATGCTCTGAGACTGAGATTTGGATGTATAAATGTATATGTACTGTGATGACTATTAATGATACTGATATGTATTATCTATTTATAAATTGAATTAGAATGATTGAACACATGTTGATATTTGTAATCTGCATTTGTATGGGTTGGGATATTGTGAAGGAAGAAGTAATCTGCTCTAAATCAGTGGCTAAGGGATGATGCATATATATTAATCTGGTGCTTTGTCGCATTCTGGTCTAGCATCTAGTTTGCATATCGGTAAACGTGTCAGACATATGCTTTTTGGTGTGTAGGGTTGGTTGGGAATTAAATTCCCTTAACGGTATGTTTGGATGGTTAGAGTTGGTGTGTAGCAGATGGGGGTAGGAATAATTACATATGTATCTGATATGTCCTATATTTGAAACTTGAATTGCTTCTGTTCTCTAACTGAATCTTAAGACTCGAGAAATTTCTTATAAATGTGCTTTAATTGATTGGATGACTTTTACGCACTAGGTTCACAACTCATTTCGTTATTGATTAGATTTCAGGTGGTTCCTAGACTTGAACGGGTTGGTGTTGCTGGAGCTCGGTCCATCAGATTATCTTTTCTTTAAAACTTTCTATTAGTAATTTCAGCTTTCTCTGGTATTATGATGTTTAGGAAGACTAAATAGTTGGTTAATTGCTGTGATAGTTATAAATTGTTAAACAATTTCATTGTGATTGCGCTTTTAAATGTAGTTTTTCTATTATCAATAATGTAACTCTCTGGACTTGGTCTGGACGTCTAGACTGGGTTTAGGGTGTTACATTTAGTGGTATCAGAGGTAGGTTAGTCAACACTCGGACTGTGTTTGGGCTCATAATGTGTGATAAAGAGTAGTTAAGTAAAAATATTATATCTGAGTTAATCTGAAAACTGAAACATTAGTAAATGACTGAGCCTCTGACGTCGAACCTGTAAGTATTTCTGTTCTATTATAATGTTTAACTAAAACACTATATTACATAACTATTATCTGGTTAAATGTATTTATGTGAACTAGTTAGATTATTCTGTTGGAATTCTGAACTGATATGTGCACTCTAACATTGCTGATAGATTACTAATATGAGTTTGTATGGTATTTGTGGACATGGAACTCGTGAGCGTCGAGGAGAAGCTCGAGCAAAGTCATCCTCTATGGGTAGTATGCCCAACCTAGAGAGTAGCGAGACAGTTGGTACTCCCATTACTAAAACAGAGTCCCAGACTCCGACGGCTAGGGATGACGCATTGTCTTAGTCCATGATTCGAGTATTTGAGAGGTTTTCTGGGACCCACACTGATCGGGAGGCCACGGGTCGGTTACTAAATGACTTCGATCGAATGGCGCTGAATTGTTTAGGGGCATCATTGGAATCACCCCTAATGTCACTGAGTATTTGCTCAAGGCCACTGAACGTATCATGACCGACATTGATTGCACTCCCACTCAGAAATTGAGGGGTGTTGTGTCCCTACTTCGGGATTAGGCTTATTAGTGGTGGTTGATGGTTGGGCAATGTGCTTAGCTCGAACAGGTTAACTGAGATTATTTCAAAAATTCTTTCTAGAGTAAGTGTGGGGGGCGAGTTATGTGGAGGCTCATCGATTCGAGTTTATGAGTTTAGTTTAGGGTGACCGATCTGTGGTTGAGTATGAAGCCAAGGTTCTGCGACTGAGTAGGTATGCACGGGCTCTAGTGGCTTCTGACTATGATAATTGTGTGAGATTTAAGGAAGGGTTACGATATGGTCTGTGGGTTCTGATAGATCCTCAAAGGGATAAGGTTTTTGTATTTTTGGTTGATAAAACAACGATTGTGGAAGAGGTAAAGCGCAATGAGCATGAGCGACGTGACCACGAGAGGGATCAGAGTAAGATTAAGAGGGATTCGGGTTCTTTTGGTTCTGGACAATGCCCTAAGAAATGACCGAGATTTGATAGGCCCCCGAGGCCCGAGACACCAGCTGTAGTGACAGAAATTCAACTCTATAGTGATTGTAGGAAGCACCATATGGGTGAGTGCTGGAGAAAGTTAGGAGCATGTCTCCGTCATGGGTAGATGGAGCATCAAGTTAGGGACTATCCTCGTCGACTAGATCATGTGCCAGCTGCGGCACAGACTCCGGCCAGAGGTTCTGGTCAGCCTCTAAGAGTGGTTCAGTAACCACCTAGGGGTCATGGTACTGGTAGAGGACGTAATGGTTTGGGGAGAGGACAGAGAGCACTGAGTAGAGGTGCGGGTCAGATTGAGGCTCGATAGTCGGCACTGGTTTATACGGCGGGGNNTCAAGGATAATGATGATGCTAACGTCATAGTAGGTACATTCTTTATTAATTCTATTTTGTACTGTGCTCTCATTGATATTGGATTTACTTACTTGTATATAGCTAGTGTTTTTTCTGCAAATCTGGGTATAACTGCCAAAAATACTGCTAGAGAGTTTTTTGTGATTAGTCCTTTGGGTCAGTTAGATTAGGTCAACAGAATATACAGATGGGTACCCTTTGAGATTCAAGGTATGGTATTCCAGGCTGATCTATTAGAGTTACCCTTCCATGAATTTGATTTGATTCTGAGGATGGATTGGCTCCTAGAGTATCGGGTCAGTCTTGATTGCACAACTACGAGAGCCACTTTGAGAATGGATGAGAATGATGAGGTTGTTATGGTTGTGGACCATCAAGGTTACCTCTCCAATGTAATCTCTGCTCTTGTGGCTGACAAGTTAGTCCGAAAGGGGTACGAGGCATGCCTTGCCTTTGTATCCGATTCTGTCCCGACAAAACTTTCTGTGGGAGATATTCGCACTGTGAGGGAATTCCCGGATGTCTTTCTCAAGGAATTTCCTAGAGTACCTCCGGATAGAGAGGTGTATTTTAGTATTGATCTGTTACCAGGTACTACTCTGGTGTCTATTGCTTCCTACTACATGGCACCGAAGGAGCTAGCCAAGCTAAAAGCGTAGCTTTAGGAACTTCTTGATAGGGGTTTCATTCGACCGAGTATGTCTCCGTGGGGGCACCAGTGTTATTTGTTAAGAAGAAAGATAGATTGATGAGAATGTACATAGATTATCGGTAGTTGAACAAGCTGACAATCAAGAATAAGTACCTGCTACCAAGGATTGATGACTTGTTCGACCAATTTTGTGGGGCATCTATTTTCTCCAAAATTGACCTGTGCTCTGGTTACCATCAAATCAAGGTTAAAGAGAATGATGTGTATAAAATCACCCTTTAAGACTCGTTATAGACACTACGAGTTCCCAGTGATGCCTTTTGGGCTAACAAATACCCCAACGACATTCATAGACTTAATGAATCAGGTGTTCCAACCATATTTGGATCAATTTGTAGTGGTTTTTATCGACGACATCCTAATTTATTCTAAGACTGAGCCTCAGCATGATAATCACCTATGCATTGTACTCCAAATACTCTGAGAAAAATAGTTGTATGCTAAGTTCAGTAAGTGCGAGTTTTAGTTACAAGAAGTTATTTTTTGGGTCATGTGGTAACCGTGGAAGGGATCTGAGTTGATCCGTAGAAAATAGAAGCTATAGTTGAGTGGAAGAAACCAAAAAAATATATCTGATCTTCGTAGTTTCCTAGGCTTAGGCAGTTACCACTGAAGGTTCATTGAGGGATTCTCTCTGATTGCGTCACCTCTGATGAAGCTAATGCGTAAAAATGTACTGTTTGTTTGGTCTAAGGCACAACAGTCTAGCTTTGATAAGCTCAAAATTCATTCTAACACAAGCTCTTATTCTAGTTCAATTAGAATCAGACTGGGAGTTTGTTGTATATAGTGATGTGTCGCACGTCGGGCTAGGATTTGTTCTGATGCAAGACGGTAAAGTGAGTGCTTATGTGTCACGACAGATTAAGGCGCACAAGGGTAACTACCTTACACACGATATTGAGCTGGCTGCGGTTGTGTTTACCCTAAAGATGTGGAGGCACTAATTCTATGATGAGAGGTGTATCATTTACAACGATCACAAGAGCCTCAAATATCTGTTAACTCAAAAGGAGCTAATCTTCGTCAGAATAGGTGGGTTGAGTTACTTAAGGATTATGAATGCTCGATAGAATATCATCCGGGTAAGGTTAATGTGGTAGCAAATGCTCTTAGCCATAGAGCGATAACTGATCTGAGAGCAATGTTAGCTCGTCTGAGTCTAGTTGAGGATGGTGGACTGTTAGCTGAATTGTAGGTAAAACTGACTTAGGTTGAGTAAATTTGGGTTAAACAATTGTGCGATGAGTCATTGGTGCAGCGACTACAATAGATTGGTTCGGGTGAAACTTCAGATTTTAGTTTGAACAGTGACAAAGTTCTGTGCTTCAGGGGTCGGATTTGTGTGCCTAATGATATTGAGTTAAGGCGATCAATCCTGCAGGAGGCGCATAGTATCCCTTATACTATGTATCCTGGTGGAAATAAAATGTATCTGGACCTCCAAGAACTCTATTAGTGGCCCAGACTGAAATGAGAAGTGGTTGCTTGTGTGTCCCACTTTCTGACGTGCCAAAAGGTTAAGGCTGAACATCAATTGCCATCAGGTTTGCTTCAGCAATTTAAGATTCCTCAATGGAAGGGGGAGCGTGTAAAGATAGATTTTGTTAGGGGTTTGCCTTTAACCCCCACTAAGAAAGATTCAGTTTGGGTTATCGTTGATCAGTTGAACAAATCCTCTCATTTCATTCCTATTAGAACAAATTATTCACTACAGAAGTTAGCTAAACTATATATTGTTGAAATTGTGAGACTGTACAGGATTCTAGGCTCAATTATCTCTGAGAGAGATTCGTGATTCACATATCAGTTCTGGAAGAAGCTTTATGAGGCTTTAGGCACCCGATATAATTTCAGTACTGCGTATCATCCTCAGACCGATGGATAGTTTGAGCGAGTCATTCAGATTCTAGAGGATATGCTTGGGGGTTGTGTAATAGATTTCTGGGGTAGTTGGGAAGATTACCTACCGTTGGTTGAGTTTGCGTACAATAACAACTTCCAATCTAGTATTCAGATGGCACCCTATGAGGCTTTGTATGATCGTAGATGCCGTACTACTTTGTGTTGGACTAAGTTAAGTGAATGTCGAATTTTGGGCCCCGAGCTAGTTTCTGAAACTGAGAATACTATTAAGTTGATCTGCGACCGTCCTAAAGCCGTTTCTAATCGATAGAAATCTTATGCTGATTTAAAAAGAAAGGACAATAAGTTTTCTGTAGGAGATCAGGTGTTCCTGAAAGTGTTACTGTGGAAAAAGGTTCTCCGATTTGGATGCAAGGGCAAGCTAAGCTCGAGGTTCATTGGACCTTACCATATTCTAAAATGTGTCAAGCCCGTTGCATATCAACTGGAATTACCATCAGAATTGGAGCGAATTCATAATGTATTCCACGTCTCAATGCTGAGACGGTATCGGTCTGATCTGTCGCACATTGTTCTCGTTGATGAGATCAAGCTACGAGCGGAACTAAATTTTGAGGAGGAACCCATCTAGATTCTAGATCATGAAGTTAATGTATTGAGGAAGAAAATTGGTCCTCTAGTTAAGGTTTTGTGGCAGAATCATGGCACTGAGGAAGCCACGGGGGAACCCGAAAAATCGATTCAACAGAAGTATCTGTTTCTGTTTGAAATAGGTAATTTCAAGGCCAAAATTTCTTTTAGGGGGAGATAGTTGTAATGCCCCAAAAATTTGATTTAATGACCGGTAAAATCCATCATAATTAAATCTCTATATCTGTGGTTCTGTGCTCTACTTATGTGATTGAGGTCAGGAGTTCGAGTCGTATCTTGGAAATTTTCTTATTAAATTTTAACTAATCTCTACCTTTGACTTCTACCTTAAATTTAATTCTATGTAGACCTGTGTCAAGAATGACCCTGTTGGTTCACTGGTTAAGCATTTGCCTATTCTCTGGTTACGTGTTCGAGTCTCAACGTTAGTGTTATAAAAATTTTGCTAAATGCTAGGATGGGGCTGGTAGTTAATTAATAATTTTAACGTTAAATCCTTTCTCTTTTTTTCATTATTTTCTTCTTTCTTTTCCTCTTTTCTTTTTCTATTTCCTCTTTCAATTGAGTTGTTTTTATTGCATTTGGTAAGTGATTGTCAAAGTATTTAAGGATCCTAAGTTGTTCGAAATGTTGTTAGAAGATTTCTATGTAAATTCTGTGAAGTTTGTTGGTTTCCGTTTGCGTAGTTAAATTGGGATTTCTGTAACTACTATGTGTAAACACGTTGTTAAGTAATTGTTGATCTTTTCCTTAGGCGTGAACACGGAGGAGAGTAATTATCGGTAAGAATTGGAGGTGAACACGTACTGTTATGAACTAGTTCGGCTAATTGTCGGTAAGCGTTCGTTGTTGGAAGTTTCATGTCGATTTTATCGACATAATTGGTTAAGTATTAATTCATGCGTTACCTTGTTTGTTTAGTCATTTGATTGGTTACTGAATGGTTAAATTAGGTTCTAGGTATTCACCGTGTTATTTTCTCGTCAAATCGAGACTGGGTGTGTACTGAAAACCCTATTTTGTGAATTTTGGATGCCAAAAAATGTGGCCGTCGATACCATACGACAGTGTGGTAGGTGGTGTGGTAGGCCGTGTGCCAGGCCTTGTGGTTGGTCGTGTAATTCACTGTTCATTTAATTCGAGTCACACGGGCAAGGGACATGGGCGTGTGTCCAGGTCGTGTGTGGCTATGTTAGTGTAGGGTTCACACGGGCAAAGGACACGGGCATGTGTCTAGGCTGTTTAACTCATTGAGATGAGAATAAGGACCACACGGCCAAAGACACGGGCAAGTCAAGACACAGGCTTGTGTCCAGGTCGTGTAACTTACTGTTTACGATTTAGAAGCACACGGGTAGATGACACAGACGAGTGTTAGGCTGTGTGAGACACACGGGCAAGGGCACGGGCGTGTGTCCAAGCCATGTGAGTCACTGTTTACAGTTTAGAACCACATAGGCAGATAACACGTGTGTGTCATACCGTGGGAGCCGCAGCGGCAAGCACTTAGGCGTGTGCTAGGCTGTGTGGCATATAAATAAGATCTGAACCTTATATTTGAGGCCGTGAGTGTTGTCTAACATGTGCACTTGCATCCACAATGTATTGATGATCTAAATTTGATTATATGAGGACTATTTGATGCTCTGAGATTGAGATTTGGATTATATAAATGTATATGTACTGTGATAACTATTAATGATACTGATCTGTATTATCTATTTATGAATTGAATCGGAATGACTGAACACATGTAGGTATTTGCAATATGCATTTGCATGCGTTGAGATATTGTGAAGGAAGAAGTAAACTGCTCTGGATCAGTGGCTAAGGCATGATGCATAATATGAATCTGGCGCTTTGTAGCATTTTGATCTAGCAACTAGTCTGCATCTCTGTAAATGTGTCGGCCAGACACTTTATGGTGTGTAGTGTTGGTTGGGCATTAAACATCCTTAACGGTGTTTTGGGATGGCTAGAGTTGGTGTGTAGAGGATGGGGTAGGAATTGCTTCTATTCCTAACTGAATCTTGGGATGGCTAGAGTTGATCTATCCTGTATCTGAGACTGGAATTGCTTCTGTTCTCTAACTGAATCTTGAGATTCAAGAATTTTCTTATAAATGTGTTTTAATTGATTGGATGACTTTTATGCACTGGGTTCACAACTTTTTTTGTTATTGATTAGATATCAAGTGGTTCCAAGACTTGAACGGGTCAGTGCCGCGGGAGCTAAGTCCATCAGATTATCTTTTCTTTAAAACTTTCTATTAGTAATTTCAGATTTCTCTGATATTATGATTTTTAGGAAGACTAAATAGTTGGTTAATTGATATGATAGTTATAAATTGTTAAACAATTTCATTGTGATTCTGTTTTTACATGTGATTTTTCTATAATTAACAATGTAACTCTCTGGACTTGCTCTAGGCGTCTAGGCCGGGTTTAGGGTGTTACATCAGAAAGGACGGATGGTCACAAAAGGGTGTTCATAGGTTCTCGAATGTGATTTTCGTGAAACGTTCAGTCCTGTAGTCAAATTGGGCACGATTATCACCATTTTGTCTATTGTTGTCACTAAACGATAGTTCTTACGACAAGTTGATATGAATAATGCCTTTTTAAATGGTGAGTTGACTGAATAGGTATATATGCAACAACCTTCCGAGTATGTTCAAACTACTGAAAATGGGCAACCCCTTGTATGTCGTCTAAACAAAGCTTTGTATGGTCTTCGACAAGCTCCGAGGGCATGGTTCAATAAATTGAAAGCATTTCTTATCTCTTTTGGTTTTGTGCTATCCAAATCTAATTCTTCCTTATTCATTCATATCACCAATAAGTATCGTATGTATGTCTTGGTGTATGTTGATGACATCATTATTATAGGTGACTCTTCCCTCGAAATTGATACGTTTGTCCATCGACTTCACACTGAGTTCTCGCTCAAAGACATGGGATTTCTTCACTATTTTTTGGGTGTTGAGGTCACTTGTTCGTCGACCGATGGTCTTCATCTTTTTCAACGAAAGTACATCCTTAACTTACTAGACCGTTGTCATGTGGACAAGGCTAAAGGCATCCATACACCCATGATTAGCTTGTCTCCTCTTTCTAAACATGTAGGAACTCCGCTTAGTGATCCTTGTGAATACCGAAGCATTATTGGAGCATTACACTATGTGGTCCTCACTCGACTCGACATCACATATGCTTTTAATTGTACCTTTCAGTTTATGCGCTCTCCAACTGATGTCCACTTTGTGGCGATCAAACGCATGTTGTGTTATCTCTGTGCCACTATTGACTACGATTTGCATATATGACCTTCCAAGAGGTTGTCTCTAGTTGGATATGCTAATGCAAATTAGGGATTAGATTTTGACAACCACCGACCCACCACCGGGTATTATGTATATTTTAGTGGGAATCCCGTCTCGTGGCACTCCAAAAAATAACAAGTGGTGTCCCGGTCAATAGTTGAAGTCAAGTATGGGGGGTTGGCTGTTGTAGCTACTGACATCACATGGTTAGAGTCTTTACTATGGGAACTTCGATTTGAGTCTGATGATAAACTGACCATTTGGTACGATAACTCCTGTGCAGTAGTGGTTGTGGCCAATCCCGTCCTTCATTTAAAGTTTAAACATGTTGAGCTCGATTTGTTTGTTTTCGAGAGAAGGTTGCTGATGGGTCTCTTGTTGTTGGTCAGGTACCTGCATGTGATTAGGTTGTTGATATCCTTACCAAACCGTTGTCTTCTTCTCATTTTTGTCGTCTCCGATAGCTTTTTCGGGTCTCGATGTTGTAGTAGTTGGGTGAATGTTAGAGATAGTTCCAATTTGTTAAATAGTTTGTAGCAGTTATTTTTCTTTGTATGATTATAAATATACTACTCATGTACTCATCAAATCAAGCAAATAATTCTCAACATTATTCAAAGTTAGTTTGTATCAGTTTTTTCTAGTCAATATACCATTCTTTAGTCTTAAAGACCTATATTGCCCACCAAAAGAGATACCCTGGCTGTTTCCATAAAGATTTGTCGATATAAGATATGGTTATCGATTTTTATGGATAAAAACATGTTTGAGTTTTTAAAAATTTTTAATTTTGTAGTTGATATAGGGTTAAAATCTGTCGATAAAATCAAAGTTTAGAATTTATTTTTCCATTTTTATCTTTATATACTAACAATTTCCAACTAATTTTTTTATAATTTTAAAATTTTTAAATATTTGTCGGTAAAATTTTATGGTAGCGTTGATATAAGTGTACAATAAGAGAGGAGGAAAGAGGAAAATGTGGTAGTGCTAAGGAGGCCTATTTATCTAAATAGGCAAAGAGTCAGAGAAGAGAGGTAAGGGAGGAGTAAAAGAGCAAGGGAGATTGAGTGCAACTAAAGGTTTAGGGTCGCTAAGAAGGAAAAAATTAGAGATCCTTTCTTCATTATTCTACAACTTATTTATAGGGAGGGAGGTCTTGTGTCCAATAATGCCACGTCACCAATGAATCTAGGACATGATGATCATGTAGTTGGTCAGGTGGCAAGACTGTTGTACTTGGATTTTCGTTAGGTGTTGTACAACTTTGATATTCTCCATACTGAGATAGTATGAGGTTGTTATGTTTAGTGATCCATTGATGGTCCCCTCTTAGAGGTGAGTGTGTCCGCACTAAAAGCAGGTGGCTCAAAGGACAAGGAGATCAGGTGGTGGTGGTCATAGGGTGACTAGTCGGGTGATGTAAAATGGGGGACTATTCGGGTGATCTTCAAATGGGAAGTTGACCAAGTAATGTAAGGTGAAGGGTCATTCATGGACGCCTCTCAAGTTTCTTCTCATAATGCCACGTGTCCA
>CM025141.1:20765966-20776321 GCA_013467495.1 Gossypium gossypioides
TAACAACTCTAACCAAGCTCTGTTATCTGCATAGTTTTTAAATTTGTGTGATTAAATTGTTTCAAACCTGACACGTCCCTGTTACTTCACATGAATACTAAGAAACCCTTATTTTGAGGTCGGTAAATTACTATTAACCTCATCATTGTCAACATAATCAGATCCGTCTGACATCTTTACAATCTATAAGAAAAATAAAGGTTAGATCGGATCAAACACGTCACACTATCACAAGTCAGTCCGAGAATCAATTAAACCGTAGGTTTGATACCACTAAATATAACACCCCTAGCCCGTCTTTGTCACCAAATTAGGTTTACGAAGTATTACTAAATAATTTGAACATTTAAAATTTAAATCATTCAATATTATAAACACATCATAAACCATTCATACACATGCATCCTGTCCTCGATGCTTTAAAAATAACCTAGAAAAAAGTTGAGACCAATTTGAAACAGTTTGAAAAAAAAAGATGCAAAACTTTCAAAACAAAGGTAACACGACTGTGAGCCTCACATAGCTGAGACACACTCCTGTGTCTCAGGCCGTGTAACTATCAAACTAGGGACACCTGGAGTAATTTACTAACATGAACTTAAAAACATGTTCTTAGGGTTTATGAACCAGTGGTTTAATGAGTTCATGCAAATGAATACTCCAGCTCAACGACCTCTACCCCCTGTTAAACCTTCTGTTGCACCTTCACCTCCTCCTATGACTGAATCTAGTCGGTGTATTTCGATAGAAAGGCTTAGTAAGTGTGGTGCCGTATAATTTTGAGGTAGATCGGAAGATGATCCGTTAAAGCCGAGTACTAGCTTCTGAAAATATTGCAAGTTTTTGAAGAAATGGCTTGCCCTCCCGATGATTTTCTTAGATGTGTCGTTTCATTTTTAATAAAAGAAACATATAGTTTGTGAACTACGTTGGTAGTTGTGGTACCAAGAGAGAAAATTTCCTAGGATTTCTTTCAGACTGAGTTTAAAAAGAAGTATGCCAAGAAACGGTATCTAGACAATAAAAAAGGGAATTTCTTAAGTTACGACAAAGAAACAAGTTAGTGGCTGAATACGAGAGAGATTTTGTGTATCACAGTAAATATGCCTGAGAAATTGTGCCTATTGAAAAAGAGATGTGTATCCGATTTGAAGATCGCTTGAATGATGAAATTAGAATGATGATCAGAGGTAATGAAATCTAAGAATTTGTTGTTTTATCTGATTATGCATAGAAAATGGAAGAAGTGTACAACCGTAAGATATAAAGAGATAGACGGATTTAAGAGTTTAATAAGAGAAGTTCTTCCAAGTCGTTTTCTGTACCACCAGCAAAGAAGACTAGAGAAAACTTTAGTCGAGCTACTTCAATGTCTGAGCATCCAAACAAATATAAATTGATTCAGCATGATTTTAAATCTCCTACAAAACCAGTTAATAGTGTGGGAAGTGTACGGAACGCTTCCAAGCCCAGTTGTAAACATTGTGGAAAACTTCATTCTTGTGAGTGCAGAGCTAAGTTGGGAGCATGGTATAGATGTGGATCGACTGATCATTTCCTTTGGAATTGTCCAAAACATTTAAAGGAAAAGAAAGAATAAAATGAAAAGCAAATGTCTACATCTCAAAAAGGTAGACGTTTGAGCCAGAATAGTACTGCTGGGATTGCTCGTACAGGAGCAAAAGACATTGTTGTTTGGTCAAATACTAGAACACCTGCTCGCACATATGCCATTTGAGCCAAAGAGGAAGCTACTGCACCTGATGTGATTACTGGTACATTCTATCTCTTTGATGTTACTATGTACGCACTGGTTGACCCTGGGACAACTCTGTAACACCCTTATCACGTTTCCATTACCGGAATAGGATACCGAATGTTACCAGTCAAGTTGGAATAGTTAATACAATTTACATTCAATAATCAATTCAATTCCATAATTATAAGTAATATTCATTATAAAAGAGATAATTCGATTTTGGGTCTTAAATCGAGCTTTAGAAGCTCTAAAAATAAGTTACAAACATTCAAAGACCAAATTGGAACAAATCAGAACTTTTAGGAAAAATTCAAAAATTTTCAAGTCAGGGGTCACACAATCTTGTGACAGAGTCCATCCCATGTGGCTCTAACAAGGCCATGTTGTTAACCCACACGCCCGTGAGTGACCTTACACACCCGTGTGCATGAACCGTGTAACTTTCTGATTTAGATCACACGGCCGTGTCGCAGGTCGTGTGTTTACCTGTGTGAGATATGCACCTATACTGTTTAAAAACACACTCTAGGCACAAGTCCGTGTGGGTTGCCCGTGTGCTTTACGTAACCATGTGATAGCCCGTACCTCAGGCCGTGTGAGCCCATAAATGAACCATTTCATGCACAAGTGTCATCAATTTTCTTAAGTACATAAAATTTTTTCTAATATACGATTTTATAGGTCATTAGACACCCCTAGTGGCATCCAAAACATATGATAGAATCAATTCAAATGCCTAACCAATGTGCCATCATTGACACCTGAATACTTCATGACAGAACACTTCCATACTAACATATACAAAGCACAAATAGATAATTAATTTTACTTCCATTTCATCAGTTACCACAATTCAATATAGGGTCATTTTCACTTAAATCATTCATTTCAACCTAAGCAAACAAGCATAGTCTCTTAGTTATTCAACCTAGCAACACAAATTTAAAGATATCATTTGCAAAACTAGGATTCAATATCACACATACAAAAGAGTTCTAGTACATGCCATATATACCAAACTAAAACAAAGTCTACCAAAGATCTCCTGGATAGTGTGATTTCTTGTGTTGATCCGATCCTCTAAGCCTTCAAAACGTAATTTACAAAATGAGACAAATACAGGTAAGCTTGAATGGAGCTTAGTAAGTTCGTTTGTATATATTGATAAACCTTTACAATTAAACATAGTAATCAATTAAAATTAAATGTTGAAATTCCATACAACACAACCTTTATCAATAATTAACAATCAGTACAGTAGTTCAGTATATTCAATGGATAATGCTCGTTTGAGCTTTACTCAGTATATTAGTAGATTCTGCTCGACTAAAATTCTTTAGTATATCAAGGGATAACGTTCCTTGAGATTTATTCAGTATATCAGTAGATTCTTTTACTCGCTAGAGCTTTCTTTTCAGAAAATTCAGTTGGTATAGCTTAAGAGCACATACGTTTCAGTAGATTCAGTAGGTATGACTCGTCTGAGCACCAATCAGTATATCAGTGGGTAACGCTCGCTAATCTCATTCGATATATAATATAACATTCAATAATAGTATATTAACAAGAGTATAAGGATTATTAGAATCATAATTAAATGCATGAACTAACAGAATTAATTTGCAGTAACGACTCACAGTATCTCAATCAGTGATCAAGGTCATTTCAATTCCTTCTTTCCATTTCAAATTACACACATCAATATAATCCAATATTATGCAATTAAGTTCCTATAATATATTTTAAAATGTACTAAAATTAAACTGTACGAACTTACTTGATTAAATTGTAGCAATGACAAAGGTACAAGGACTATTCGATACTTTCTCTTTCCCTCGGTTTTCCACTTGTTCCTGATCTAAAATAATATTTCCATTCAATTAACTAATTCCAACAGTAAAATTAACTCATTTTATGCAATTAAGTCTTTTTTTGCATTTTTACAAAATTGCTCCCAAACTAAGCCTTAATCATGCAAATTAACCATTTTTATTTAAAAACATCCATGGAAGAATATTCAATGACCTCAATACAGCCCTTATTTGCAATTATTTCTCATCATGTCCTTGTAACTTCATCATTTTAACAATTTAGTCATTAAACCTTAAAATAATTAAAAACTACTTTACAAAATAGTCCTATCTAACAACCAAAATCAATATTCTTTCATAAAGATTCAAGAATAACACAAAATAAAAAATGACACAATTCAAAACATTTAATAGTTTTACAAATTGGTCATCGGGTTAGCTAGATTAAGCTAATATGAGCTCAAAGACAAAATTTACTGAAAACGGACGAAATTTCACTTACCTATTGAGGATTCAAAGTTTTCCAAATGCAATACTCTTCTTACTCTAGGGTTTCGACTTTCATTTCTGAAGAAGATGAAGTTAAATTGATTTTTAACTTACTTATCTATTACATTTAACTAAATTCCTAATTTACCAAATTGCCCTTTTAATTACTCATTAATTTCAACATTTTAAAGCCCAATACCATCCACTATCTCTTCTAATGCTCTATTTACCATTTAGGTGTCTTGCCTTTCCTAACCATTATCATTTGATGCCTTTAGTCTATAGAATTCCACTTTTGTAGTTTTTACGATTCAGTCCTTTTCACTTAATTAACATCTAACTTATAAATTTTCATAACCAAATCTCAATATGACACTAATAACCCTGTAAATTAAATAATTAATATTTACGGTCTGACACATTAAAATTGTGGCCCCAAAACCACCATTTCTGATCATGCAGAAAAACAAATTAATTAGTAAATCCTCAATTAATTAGGAATTAAATGCAATTTACCAAAATCTAGAGAATTCATATAATTTCTATTATTAGGTCTGTTAAGGAGGGTCCAATTACACCATTAGTCCTTCAATTAAATTAAATTCCAATTAAACAAACTTATTTACGATTTGGCCTTAAACTAACTAGGACTAAATAAATAAATAACCCAAAAGTTAGTGGAATGCTTACCATCCACCACCGCTTGGACTTTTTTACCATGGTTTAATTACCATTTTGATCCTTTCACTATTTTAAATCTATAGCAATTAACTTTTACCTTTTTTACAATTTAAATCTTTTACCTTAATTAATCAATAAATCATCAAAATTACCGGACCAAACTTCAATTCACATATAATAAGACTCTGTAAATATTTAATAAAAATATTTACGGCTTTATATTACGAAAATGAGGTCTTAATACATTGTTTTCAATAACCACTTGACTTTTAAACCAAATCACTTATACTAACTTTAATTTAATTTTTAAAAATCATCAAATCAAAAATTCAATATAAAAATTACTATTGACTCGTATAATTTAAATATTAATTATACAAAATTACTCGTCGAATTTGTGGTCCCGAAATCACTGTTTTCGACACCACTGAAGCACGGGCTGTTACAAACTCACTATTATATTTGCATTGCATTAGTAACAGAAAAGAAACTACCTGTTGAATCAACTGAATATGATTTTCAAGTCACTAATCCACTAGGTTAGAGTGTGATAGTTAACTTAGTTTGTCGTAAATGTCCACTGAATATTAGAGGTTGTGAATTCCCTGCTGATTTGATATTACTACCCTTTCGGGAATTTGATGTTATTTTAGGTATGGATTGGCTATCATTACATGATATTATGGTAAATTGTAGACAGAAACAGATTGATTTGAAATTCCAGATGGGAGAGATGATTTCAGTTGAATCTAACAGGCCGATTAGTGTTATTAGAATCATTTCAGCTATTTCTACACAGAGATTGATACATAAAGGTAGTGAAGCGTTTCTAGCATACATTCTTGATACTAGAGATTCAGTGTCAAAGTTAGAATAGTAACTAATTGTTAGTGAGTTTACTGATGTATTTCTTGAAGAGTTACCGGGTTTGCCTCATGACTGAGAAGTTGAATTTGTGATTGATCTGGTTCCTGGAACTACACTGATATCGATATCATTGTATTGTATGGCACCAACTGAATTAAAAGATTTTAAAGCATAGTTGCAAGAGTTGTTAGATAGAGGGTTTATTCGACTAGTTGTATCTCCCTAGGGTGCACCTGTGTTATTTGTGAAAAAGAAAAACGGCAGCTGAAGATTGTGTATAAACTACAGACAGTTAAATAAAGTCACAATAAAGAATAAGTACCCCTTTCCACGTATTGACGAATTGTTTGATCAATTAAAAGGTTCCACAATGTTTTCAAAGATAGATTTCAGATCCGGGTATTATTAGTTGTAAGTTATGGTCATTATGAGTTTCTGGTAATGCCATTTGGATTAATAAATGCTACTGCTGCTTTTATGGATTTAATAAATCGGGGTTTTCAGCCTTATTTGAATAAATTTTTGGTTGTCTTTATGGATGATATATTGATCTACTCCAAGATAGAATCAGAGCATACTCAACACTTCAGAATCGTGTTACAGACTTTGAGAGAAAAATAGTTGTATGCAAAGTTCAGTAGATGTGAATTTTTGCTTTGTGAGGTTGGATTTTTGGGTCACATAGTATTAGCTGACGGGATTCAAGTTGATCCGAGTAAAGTTTCTGCTATAATGAATTGGAAAACTTGGAAAAATGCTTCTAAAGTGAGAAGTTTCCTAGATTTAGCATGATACTACCGTCATTTTGTTAAAAACTTCTCAATCATTGCTTCATCGATGACCATGTTACTATAGAAAAATGTCGAGTTTGTTTGGTCAAATAAGTGCCAACAGAGTTTTGATCAGCTGAAAAAATGTTGACAGAAGCTCTAGTGTTGACTCAGCCTGAGTCTGGCGTAGCATATGTTGTTTTTAGTGATGTGTCTCTCAACGGTTTGGGTTGTGTGTTGGTGCAGACAAAGAAAGTAGTAGCTTATGCTTATCAACAGTTAAAGCCACATGAAAAGAATTATCCTACTCATGATCTCGAACTGGTTGCAATTGTATTTGCTTTAAAGATTTGGAGACATTATTTATACGATGAGAAGTTTCATGTGTTTATTGATCACAAGAGTTTAAAATATTTAATGACTCATAAAGAACTAAATTTGAGACAGCGACGTTGGTTAGAACAACTGAAATATTTTGATCTATTTATTGATTATCATCAGGGAAAGACTAATGTGGTTGCGAATGCACTCAGTCGAAAGTCATCGTTGTTTGCACTTCCAGCGTTGAACGCTCATTTAGCTATGAATGAAGATGGTTCTGTACTGGCAGAGTTGAGATGATGATCCGAAGTTGATATTGAAATGAAAATTGGTTCAAGATAATTTGACTACTGAATACAGTATTGATAATGATGGTACATTTCGTTATCATGATAGGCTTTCTGTTTCGAATGATTTAGGTCTAAAACATAATATTCTATCTGAAGCTCACAATAGTATGTATTCCATTCATCCTGGTAGCACAAAGATGTATTGTGATTTGAAATAGATGTATTGGTGGCTGGGTATGAAACGTGAAATTTGTGAGTTCGTAGCTAAATGTTTGATTTGTCAGCAGGTAAAAGCAAAACATCAGGTACCGTGGGTTTATTACAACTTGTTATGATTCCAGAGTGGAAGTGGGAGCGAGTCACGATGGATTTCGTATCTGGTTTACCCGTAACTCTGAAAAACAATGATTAAATCTGGGTGATTGTTGATAGATTGATTAAGTCGGCACACTTTATTCCAGTCAGAACAAATTTGTCACTTGAGAGATTAGCGGAATTATATGTGTCAAAGATTGTGAGATTACACGGAGTTCCGACATCTATTACTTCTAATCGTGATCCAAGGTTTATATCGAGATTTTGGAATAAACTTCATGAGGCTTTGGGCACTAAACTCAATTTCATTACGGCGTTTCATCCTCAAGCAGACAGGAAATCAGAACGAGTGATACAGATGAAGCTCTATACAGAAGAAAGTGTAAAACACCATTGTATTGGTCTGATTCTTCACATGTGATTCCACATAGTGAGATTGAATTATAGCCAGATTTGACGTATTCTGTGGTACTAGTGAAAATTTTGGCTCGGGAAGTCAAAGAACTACAGAATAAACGGGTACCACTAGTCAGTCTTGTGGCATTGTCATGGTACAGGAGAAGCTACCTGGGAAATCGAAGAATCGATGAAACTACAGTATCCGAATCTATTTTTAGGTAACAATTTCGAGGACAAAATTTCCTAAAGGGGGAGAGTTGTAACAACCCGATTTTTAGTGGTGACGGAAAAATGGTTTTGAGACCACAAATTTCTATCATTTTGACTCATAAACATTATTTATAGAATATTTATGCAGTCATTAGAGTCGTAGTAAAATTTGGTCCAGAAATATTGACGTTTAGATAGCTAATTAAGTAAAATGGACTAAATTGTAAAATGTGCAAAAGTTAGTAATTATTGTATTTAGATGATTAAATAGCTTAAGAATTAAATGAGGAAGGATCTAAGTGGTAATTTAACCCTAGTTAATATGTTGGACTACATTATGGATGAAAATTATAAAATAATATATGATTTAATGGCAAAATGGTAAATATTGTAAAATTAAAATAAAATTAAATGAAGTAAAAGATATTTTCTTCTTCATTTTCACTTCATCTTGCAAAAAACACCATGGAAACCAAGCTTGGAGGTTTGGACATTTTGTCTCTTGCATATCAAGACCCTGTTCATATACGTAGAAAAGGGAATATCATGGATTAGTCCCTGAACTTCTGCAACTACTACAATTTAGTCCAGGTAAGTTTGTACAGTTTATAATTTAACATCTATATAAAATTTTTGATGATGTAATGTGATATATATATTTGATTATAAATGATGAAAAGTTATTGAAATTCAATATTTGGATCGGATTGAACACATGATAGAGTACAATCGAGAAATGGCGTGTTATGGGGGATTAGAGTGGAGATTGTTGTGGAGTGATATATAGATATTTTTCCCAAGTAGGTCGAGGTTCAGCATTTGTTGTGAACTATCGGGTTATACTCCCTGTTTTGGCATGTTTTCGATTGGACTAGCTTTTCGGAGCATTTGGCATGTTATTAGGTGGATTAGCTCTTATGAGCACCTGGTGTGTTATCGGGTGGATTAGCTCTTATAAGAATTTGGTGTGTTATTAGGTGCATTAGATCTTATGAACATCTGGCATGTTTCGGTTGGACTATCGATGTACTCATATCCGTAAGTCGTTCATCGGATTGTAAATCTCTGTAATGTAACTTGTTTAGTGATTTTGATAATTATGACATGTATTTGAGCTTTGAATTGAATTTTGAAATTCACTTGGTTGAGATTGTGGATGACAGGGAATACATATGTTGTATTATTGTGGAATAATTTGTTGTACGTACTTCGATAAGATTTTTCATTTCAGTACGTCAAACTTACTAAGCTTCAATGAGCTTACTTGTGTTATTTTATGTTATTGTAGATGCTTTGAAGGTTGGGCGGTCGGATCAGCTCTCAAGTCACACTATCCACTCATTTTCGGTACTTTTTGGAATGTTCATTTCAGATTATATGACATGTAATAGGCTTGTTTGTCATTACTATCGTTTTGATATGTAAAAATTTAATGTATGATCTTAAATGCAAGTAGTTAACCTAATAGGATATATGTGAACTAAGGAAGATGTTTTAATGCAATTTTATGCTATGTGTTAATAGAATATTGTGATTGAGGTGCCTATGATAGGAATATTGGTTGAAGGTTAGATTGTGTGAATTAACATGCTTTGGGTGATAATTCATTTTGTTGTGAAAATGTGTATACTTGTGATACCAATGAGGGTACATTGGTTAGACACTTAGGATGGTTTATTTAGCATGTTTTGAGCTTGTTTAATGTCATTTTAAATGGGTCTTTGGGCTGGTAAATGGATTACTTAGTGTCCAAGTAAGCTTAAAATTGTAAACTTGTCATTTAAGGTTCATTTGGTTCTACTTGGCCTGAGACACGGGCGTGTGACTCAGCCGTGTCAGACACGCTGTCTGGCAACACGGCCGTGTGTCATCTGATGATTTCTTTAGGGTGCAAGTCAGTGAGTTACACGGCCTAACATACGGCCTAGCACATGGGCGTGGGCACGTGCATGTGACATGTGCGTGTGACCTTACTCAGAGAGTTACATGGGTGAAGACACTGGCTGGGACATGATCGTGTGTCCCTAGTTCGATAGTTACACGTCTTGAGACACGGGCGTGTGTCTCAGCCGTGTGAGGCTCATGGTCATGTGACCTCTGTTTTGCAAGTTTTGCATCTTTTTGTTTTTCAAACTATTTGAAATTGGTCCCAAATTGTTTCTAGGTTATTTTTAGAGCCTTGAGGGCTCGATTTGGTGATTGGTTGCATTTCTATGAATGGCTTATGATGTGTTTATAATATTGAATGATTTAAAATTTAAATATTCTGATTGTTTAGTAAAACTCTGTAACCTTAATCTGGCGACGGAGACGGGATGGGGGTGTTATAAAAAAAAAGTAACATGTTTTGTTTATTTTATATAACTTAAGTTTTCTTTTTAATTATTATTATAAATTTTATAACATATAAATTAATTAAACTAAGCACTAACCATGCATGCCA
>CM025141.1:20825198-20835331 GCA_013467495.1 Gossypium gossypioides
ACCCCAAGATTAAACAATAAAAGCAAGATTGAATAAGATAACATTTAACCAAGAATTCATGTGTATTTCTATACAAACAGAAATCAGAGAGTACTCACCAGCATTTAGAAAGAAATAAGAAAGAATCGAATGAAGACTACTATCCCTAGACAACTCGACTGAATCTCTCTATTCCCTATTATCTCACACTTAGGTCTCCTCATTAGGAGCTAGTCTGCATCTAGTTTTCATGCTGGCTCACCCATGAGAGGCTTAAGCTTCCATGGTTGCAAGTTTCAAGGTAGGATGATGAAGATGATGATGGAGAGAAAAAAGCTCCATTTTTCTTCTCACGTCCACCTTTTATGTCCTCCTCCAACAGTACAGGTGTCCTTTCCTCAAAATTATTTTGTCCTTGTACGTACAGGTTAGTTATACCAAACTAGAAAGCTCACGCAGTTTTGGTTCTTATCCGGACAGCTGTCAGGTGCAGCGGTAATTCTAGACGCAATCTAGAATTAACTCATGTAGCGACATTGCGGGCAGTTGTCAGGTGTGGTGAAAATTCTAGACGCAATTTGGGATTAACTCATGCAACAACATTAATGCAATAAGATAGCAAAATTAAGGGTAAAGTATTCTAGGATTCATTGAGTTATAAATTTTAATTTACTAAACTGAAAATGCTAAAATGTATGCTAAGGATAACTAAATGGGAACAATTTAACCAATAAGTAAGGGGGAAAACCTATGTTCTTAAGGGGGAAAACCTATGTTCTTTCTAGTGCTACCAGTGTCCCTGCTCAAACCTCTAGATGGACTAAATCGTTTCCCTTCTCTCTCATTTATCAGTATTGAATAAGACACTAAACTAATACAGTGAATAATAAAATCCACCCATGAATTAGCAAAACCCATTTTCAGCAGCATTTGGCGTATAAAATATCATTTTAGCCAATCGTATGCTTTACTAATATCCAACTTCAACGCCAGAAACCTCTTTCTTCTTGTTCTTTTTTGCTTAAACGTATGAAGGACCTCATACGTAAGAAGTACGTTATCTGTAATCAATCTGCCCGGTACAAAAGTACTTTGGGCCTCATCTATACAAATATTAAAAACTTGTTGAAGACAATTTGCAACAGTTTTAAAAGCTATTTTATAGAGCACATTACAAAGACTTATAGGCCTAAAATTAGATAGATTCGTAGGCTGTGAAACTCTCAGAATCAACACAAATTTGTGGCATTTAACGGTTCCAAAGACATACTTTCATTTAGAATTTTGATATAGAATTCGCCCACATCAGATCTGATAATATGCCAAAACTAGTTGTAACAAATCGTCGAAAAGCCGTCATTCCTTACTGCTTTTGTTGGACCCATCCCTTTTAAAGCAGCATAAACCTCCTCAGTAGAATACTTAGCCATAAGCATTTGATTCATATCATTAGTTATTTTCCACTCCACTCCCAATAAAATATGCTCCATGTTTCCCACCCCTTTTGTAGAAAAGAGATTTTCAAAATAATTTCGAGCAACGACCTCTATTTCTCTCTTTACACTTGTAAACCCTCTCATCTCATCCTCTAACCTCTAAATTCGGTTTATATGTCTTCATTGCAATGTAAATCTATGGGAAAATGTTGTATTCATGTTCCCCATTTTCATCCAATTTGCACGGGCCTTTTGTTCTCAATACATTTCTTTTTTCATCTCCTAATTAAAATGAAGTTTCACATCAATAATCTCAGCAATCGTGTCATCATCTATTTCCTCTTCGGGCAAAAACTTTAATTTTTAATTTAAAATATTTGTAGCCACCTTCTATTTTTCTTTAATGCTCTTTTTTCGTACCTGCAATGCATCTTTAAGCGCCTCTAATTTAACCAAAACATCACTCGTGGTTGACTCCCAAACCCGATGAACCAAGTCTTCACATGAGTCTTCCAGAATCTACCACGCTTCAAATCTAAACTTTCTACATCCTCCCCCTTTTTCTTAGATTGAACTTTTAAATTAGAAGATGGCAATGATCCGAAAAAGAATGGGGCAAATGCTCAATTGAATATTCTGGAAACATAGTTAACCAATGTGAATTGACCACCCCTCTATCCAAACATTTTCTTATATTCGTCTCAGGTAGATTCCTTCTCTCCCAAGTAAACCAAGGACCCGAAAAACCTCCATCCATTAGCTCACAATCATCTAAAGCCTTTCAAAAACCTTCCATGCAGCTTTCCTCCCTAGGTATTCCTCTAGCCTTTTAATGAAAGTATAAGATCTCATTAAAGTCACCACAAACAATCTAAGGGGAATCATCATTTCTCCTTAGTCGCTTAAGAATAGACCAACTATCCTCTCTATTCTTGACATCCGAAGCTCCATAAAACCCCGTTAATCTCCACTTCAAATTCTCCTCTACTTCATGCATATCTGCATCTATATGATTTTTAGAGAAATTGTGAATATTAATCAACTCATCCCCATTCCATGCCAAACGAAGTCCCCCTAGAACCATCCACATCAACATCCAGCCCATTTTTAATACCACATCTTTATCGAACCTTCTTCATTCTCTTTTCATCTAATTTTGACTCCATTAAAAAGACAATATAGAGATTGATAGCCTTCAACATAAACCAAAGCCTTCAAGTAGCCCGTGTACTCCCCAATTCGCGGACATTCCAACATACGATTTTCATTGCGCCCAGTTGGCCTACCCATTGGCAGCCGCCAATAATTGATTAGGTAGAGCATTTTCATACTCAGCCAAAGCTCTTGCTGAATCAGTTAAGTCTGAAACAATAGGAACCGCCAAAACTATTCTGGGTCTTTTTTTTCCTTCCACATGCACAATTTGGTCTTCTTCAAAATCATGCTCCATGCTATTTCGGCCCAATCTACCATAGGTGCTAAATTGGTTCCCCGTATCATGATTTGGATGTCCTTCCAAATTAAATCCTAGCACCGCATTTATATTGTTCAACATTTCACTTCTAAATTCACTCCTTTAATTGCTCCTTGATCCCTACGCGTTCCAAAAACTTTCATTAGAGGCATCACCGCCTTCCTCACATAGCCAAACACTATTCACTATAGATGCTCGCCTTGACTGTGCTTTTAGGGACAGATCCTACCCAAATTCTAAAATATCTCCTCCTTAACACAATCGAACTAGACAGAACTTATCATTGTTGCCCAAACATCCATAATAGAAACAGAAAAGAGTGAGTTTCTCATAACAAAAATTAACTTAAGTGAATTTTGATGAAGAAAATGTTATCTTTTTTCTTCTCTTCAGTGGGTTACTCATATCAATTTCCACTCGAATCCTTAGATAACCCTTCAAACCATGATTTATCTGTTTAGATTCATATTCTAAAATTTTCCCAATAAAAGTACCCAATTGTATGGCTATAGATTTTGAAAAGAATCCCAGATGTAAATCATGAATCTTTACCTAAAAAGGAGAAAAAAAACCAAAAGGACCTGCAGTGGATCCTCATCCTTCTCCAAATAGTGAATAATCAACAGATGATTATTGAACGTCCAAGGAGATCCCTGAACCACCCAATCCACATCCATTCTATTAAAGAACTTGAACAAAAATCTCTTCACACCCAAATCTGAATCTAAACCCCACCTAGCAGATGCCACAAATTAGTCATAATGTTCTTTATTGCCCAAAAATGAACAATACTTATTGTTAGGAAGCAGCCAGCCAAAAAATGTTCATAGGCCGACTTTTGCACCCCTGGATCAATCGGCAAAGACAATGCATCTTTTTCTTCTCCATCCTCAATATTCAATCCTGCCAACTCATCCTCCATGGCAGCATACTTCCACACCTCAGATCAATCAAACAAATAACAAAGAGATAGAGGAACAAAAACAAAATATGTGCTATAGAGAGCAGACAGAGCGTGCTACAGAGAGCAGACTTTAAGAAAATAAAATTTTAAGTCATTGTTATATTCCTACTACAATTTGAACTTGATGGACCCTCCGTTGGGTCTTCACTTATTATGGATTCAGTTGGACCTTTTATTGGGCTTTACCTCCTATTAATACCACAAGATACTAAGTGGATTCTTCTCCACACAAAACCCTAATATGCTTATCCC
Source organism: Gossypium gossypioides (assembly GCA_013467495.1). Lineage (NCBI taxonomy): Eukaryota > Viridiplantae > Streptophyta > Magnoliopsida > Malvales > Malvaceae > Gossypium > Gossypium gossypioides. Next base: position 20,829,304 of record CM025141.1, read on the forward strand.
TTTACCATCCAACTCTCGGCTTTAGAATGGGTGAAGTGGCCTTATTCAACATTGCCCCCTCTTCTAGTTCACAGTATCAACAATAGTGCAGTGAGCGTAGACCAAACACCATGCCAACTATCTTGTTCCTTTCCTTGATGGGTTCTTTGTTGCATGGTTAATTGGTTTTGGAAGTTCGGTAGTGGAAGATTGTTGGAATTGCTGTGGTTAACCTCATTCTATTGAATAAGCGTCTTTTTGAAGTGCTTTTGGAAGAGTGTAAATATTAGATAGTAGTCTCATAATTCCAAAGGTGAAGGATCAAGTTCTTAGACCAATTTTCCCAAATTGACTGTGAGGAATATTGGTTCTCGGTGGCAAGTGTATTTGCCTTTTTTTTTTNGGAGAAGGCTGGTTAGGGCGAAATACTACAGTTAAGGGTCTTGTTGGTTCTTCTCAAGGTTCTTAGAAAGTAGTGAACCTCTTGTTAAGGCGTTTGATTGTTTTGGTTCGACCATGAGATGATTTTGTTCTAGCAACTCAAATCCACTTCTTGTCGAATCAAACCTGAAGTTTTTGTGTTGGGTTTGTTTTCCTATTCTCTTCTTCTTGTTTTTTGTCGTTGCCTTGAGTGCTTCATTAATTGTCAAGTCGGTGTAATGTTGTTCCCACTGAGACATTTTTAATTGTTGTAACGCATGGCTCGTTTTTTAATCCCCATTAAGATTCTGAATACATATGCTTGTGTATCCATGCAGGAAGTAGAAAATTGATTGGTGTGTTTTGCTGCTCTGTTTTCGGGGCTGGAAAGGGCAATATTGTGAGATTGGTTGTAATTACAAGAATCTATTTTGCATGTTTAGTTGGATAACGTGAAATCATTGATGCATGATGCGATTTTCTGGAATAATTCGCTATTTTGATTGATTAAGTCCTACATTTTTTCGGTTATTGTTTTGCCCTGAGTTTGCTCTCTCTGATATAGTTGCTGTTTGAAGTGGAATGTGCGCCAACCAATTCATACGGCTTCTATACATTTTATCTTTTGTTTCATATCTGACTGATGATAATGAATAAGACGCATGGCCGACCGTTTCAGGAAATTGGTCAATATTTATACAATGCGTCCTTCTTTCTTTTTTAAGAAATTAGTAGCACAGGATACTAATTGTGGAGGTTCTCTTTTAACATTAAGTACCCCTAACCTATATTTGGGGATTTAGTCACCTAATAATTAATTTTTTTTAGTTGGATGCATGAATTCCATAAAATGATAATTGTTGTTGCTTTTGGCTTTTATTATAAGTTTCATGATCTTCTATGTGTCTTGTGCCTCTCTACTTTTTACCATTTTTGCTTTCCATTATTTACCTCATAAATGCTGCTACCTACGAGATGATGCATGTTCTCACATCATCATCACCAACTCAGAATTAGCTCTCCAGCCAGTTGATATTCAACCACTTGCAAATCTCAAAGCGAAGGTATTTTTACATTTGTAAAACCAAAGTTTGGTTTCCATTATCATATATACTTAAACATAGATATAATTTATAATCATTAATTTGGTGTCACGTTCCTAAGAGTATTTTATCAATTCTTGATTTTTGGTACTTGTTTTTTTTTTTTAGATGGAGTCTATAATAGAAATATACCTATTTTGATAAAACTATCAAATTATTTGGATTTTTCCCAAAAGTTATGGAATCGAGTTTTCTTACTATATTCTTTTAGGAGTTTAAATATATTACCAACGATTTAGAAAAAAAAAGTTAAAATAATCAAATTTAATTTTAGAAATTTTCATGGTGTTAGAATTTGAGCTTCTTTACCGGAATTTCCTTCTTGTCGGTTTTACATGCTTCTTCTTTTTTACACTCTTTTTCTTTAATATGAGAGTTCAAAGTTCGAGCGCACATGTTAAGAATCAACTATTGGGGGTCCTTTAAGTGCGTTGCAGTATTCTTTCATTTTGAGAAGTAACTTGTTATTCTTTTACTTAGAGAAGTAATTTGCTCCAATATTCTGCTCCTTTAGTCAAAGGCTTGTTCATACCTTTGCATGTCAATATTTATTGCTCTCTCATATTATTTAGAATGTTTTTTTTCAAGTTTCAGTGATTCAATTTTTGCTTATATTGTTCCTTTTGCGGCCTTCATCTGTATGATTGTATAGTAGCATTCGTTATGTTTTTGATATTTTCTGTTTATATTGGAATCTGATTCAATTATTGTAATGCATAGATTTAATGGTTTCTAGGTCTAATGAAGTTTATTATTTATATCTTACATTTTTAATTAGAACTTAAACTCGAACCTGAATAATCAGTTTAAAATCGAGCATGATTATTTTTACGGGATATGACGTATTAGATCCTCCGAATACATGAAACTTGACTTGAACTCAAACCTGAATAATTAAGTTTAAAACCGAGCATGATTATTTTTATGGGATATGGCGTATTAGATCCTCAGAATACATTATATATGTTGTATCCTCTTCTCCTTCAATTTTTGTTGATTCAAATTACCATTGTTGTCTCTAACTTGCTGCTAGTTTTGGGTTTTTACTATTTGCTGATATTTGGTTTAATTTTTGCTTGTTTCATTTCTTGTAAATCTATTCAATTTATCTAATGAAAATTGTGAAATGAGATAAATTGATTAAGGAATTTGTTGTTACTCGTACAATCCACTAGAAGCCCAAGAGACAAAGATACCCCAATGTCCCTGTTCTCACACCCACGAACAGTTACACTCCACAAACAGTAAACACCCGGTATGCTTACCTATATACTTGCCAGTAAGTGAATGTCTATATGAATTTGAATAAGGAAGTCCACGAGAGGTTCTCACAAGTGGTTGTACTCTTGCAAATGTTGGACAAAACACATTAGCAAAATAATATAGATAAATATAAATAATTAATTAATTATATATATACATAATGAAATATAAATAAAACAATTTATATTTAATTTGCGAATTACAAATAATCAAATATAACCATAACAAAAGTTGAAATAAAAAGGAAGAATAGAGATTTTACGAAATGTTGAGGCCTGTGAAACACAGTTTCCTTAAGACAGATTTAGCGGCTCCTACGGTACTTGGAGAAATGTTGGTCGAATCTCTCCCAGGATACAACAACACAAAAATCAAAGCAAAAGCTCCTCTGCAGCGATCAACGAACAAACTATGCCTTTTTTTATTACCGGAATGTTTGAGAAATACGGAGAGGAAAAAGAATAATTTTGAGAGCAACAGAATTTCGGTGTGAGAAAATATCAGAGTGTGTAAAAACCTTCAGAAAACATAGCCCTTTATAAGCATTGAGAATGTTGGAATTTTAAAAAAATTCCACAAAATCTGTCATTAAGGAGTCAATAAATAAATTTGATTAAAAAATAAATCAAATTGATTGGAATCAAATAAATAAAATAAGTGTCCTTATATAACCAAATTATGTTTGCTTAGGAAAAATAATTTCATGTTGGGCTAAAATATCTGCAGGCCCATTTGGGCTTGATCGGTTTGAACATTTTGCATCGCCCACATCATGCGAGTACGCCCCAACCCAGTCGAGTTTTGACCTACACCCCCTGCGCATGAGGCAGGGTTTCAAGCTTAGGCATTCAATTACCCTTCAAGAGGGTTCACATATATATACACATCTCACACTTGGTATTTAACCAATGTGGGATTTAAGCCTTTACTTTTCCTTAACAAATATTTCTAAGTAGCTTACTTTGAGCATCAATTTCTCATTCATCACTTAACCATTTTGAGCATATGATATACCGTTGTAAAGGTCTCATGGAGTAGAATATGATACCATAATTTTATGATTCAACTATCCACCTTTACCTATTGAAAATATGCCTCAAAGTTCCCATAAAATGTAATTTTTCCAAAATCTTTTACATGAATGAAAATTGATAGTTTTATCGAAAAACATTGACACGATGTGGTGATAGAATCTAGGATCGATAGTTGCATAGGATAAGTAGGTATCCACCCTTGAACCTTCCCTTGTGAAAGTATATTTACTTTACTAGCTGACCAGTAGACATGATGTCCTTGAACTGGTCTGTCATTTGTGTAAATGATGATATACCTCACACAAATACCTTCCTAACAAGGTTTTAGTTATCATGGTTATGTTCATATAGCCGTGAACATCTCATGGTTCTACAAGAGTTTGAGAGAACTATGGCCCAATAGTCTCATCGAAGTAGCCCAACTTCACTCTCACATAAGTGACTTGTGTTGTTCGACTCATGAAACACATAATGGTCATTAAAAGTATTGCTTAACTTTTCCCATTTTTAGTCACTGTTTACATCATAGGAACGGACTTGGGATAAGAACCCCCACAGTGACCTCATAAGGTCTATACAATTAGGTTGTCCCTTTGAACCTAGATCTTGGGATCTCCAGTCAGCTAGGTTGGGTTTTCCTTCACATAGTGCCTTTAATTTTCATGGACTTTAGTCTCATTCCTTTCGATGTTTTATCAACCTGATCTCGATTTAGCTTTTAGTTAGCAGATCCGCAGTATTATCTTTTGATTTTACAAAATCAATAGAGATAACTCCGTTTGAGATCAATTGTTTAGCAGTATTGTGTTGACAATGCATTTGTCTCAACTTACCATTATACATTGCATTTTGTGCTCTACCAATTGTTGTTTGGTTATCACAATGTATGCATATTGTGGGCACAGGTTTAGGCCAGTCAGGAATATCCTTCAAGAAGTTTTGAAGCCATTCTGCCTTTTCTCTAAATTTGTCTAGAGCTACAAACTCAGATTCCATTGTGTATCTGGTTATAATCGTTTGTCTTGAGGATTTCCATGACAGAGCTCCTCCTCCCAATTGAAAGACATATCCATTTGTGCATTTGGCATCTTGAATATCAGATATCCAACTGACATATGAGAATCCTTCTAAAACAGCAGGATCTCTAGAATAATGTAATTCATAGGCTCAAGCATATCTGAGTATCTCAGTATCTTCACAGTTGTTTTCTAATGGTTTTCCCTGGATTTCTTGTGAATCTACTTAAACTACTCATGGTGAAAGCAATATTTGGTCTAGTGCAGCTCATAAGGTACATTAGACTACCTATGACCTTGGCATATTCCATTTGGTTAATGCTTTCACCTCTATTTTTGGATAGATGTTGGCTTGTATCTATTGGAGTTCTAGCTATACCGAAATCATCCTTGCTAAATTTCCCAAGAATCTTGTCCACATAGTGTGACTGAGTCAATATGAGACCTTCAGATGACCTTTTAATTTGGATACCCAAAATTATATCAGCTAGTCCCATATCTTTCATGTCAAATCTTGAATTTAACATGTCTTTGGTATGTTTTACCATTTCATTGTTACTTCTAACAATGAGTATGTCATCAACATATAAGTATAGGATTATATATCCAATATCAGTAGTTTTGACATACACACATTTGTCACACTCATTGATCTTGAAGCCATTTTTCATTATGACATTATCAAATTTTTCATTCTATTGTTTTGGTGCTTGCTTAAGTCCATATAAAGACTTCAACAATTTACAAACTTTTCTTTCTTGTCCTAGAACTACATGACCCTCAGGTTGTATCATGTAGATTTCTTTATCAAGATCTCCATTTAGGAAAGCTGTTTTAACATCCATTTAATGTGCTTCTAGATTCCGCAAGGTGGCAATTGCAAGTATCATCCTTATGGAAGTTATTCTAGATATCGAAGAAAAAGTATCAAAGTAGTCAAGGCCTTCCTTTTGTCTATAACCTTTTATAACCAATTTAGCCTTGTACTTATCAATTGTTCCATCTGCTTTCATTTTCTGTTTGAAAATCCACTTAGAATTTAATGGTTTCATTTCTAGAGGAAGATCCATTGATTCCCATGTATGATTTTGCATGATGTAATCAATTTCACTTTTAGTAGCATCTTTCCATGATATGCTTTCGAATGATCGTATAGCATCATTATACGTTTGAGGTTCGGCCTCTAGCATAAAGGTTAGAAAATTCAATCCAA
>CM025141.1:20847915-20860110 GCA_013467495.1 Gossypium gossypioides
ACCAAACCCCCTTAAAGTTTAACTCGTAATATATGAACTGTGAAAGCAAGAATAAAACTCTTTTTTTTTAATAATAATAATAATTTCATTAAGACTTGCGTTAACATGTTCTTAAGATTGTAGATTTGAGAGAGCATAGGGGGAATAATGGCTTTCTTATAGGAGTTTTAATTAGACAAGTTTGGAGTACGAATAGATTGATTTTTTGTCAATAAAATGAAAGAGTTTATTAATTATAAAAGGTTTGATAAATAGGAAAGCCAATTAAGTCGGCTTCAACAAGAGGATTTAAAAAGTTCGAGAGGTCAAAATAAACAACATAATTATTAGTTAAGTCCTAGTTTTATACGAAAGACTAGGATTAGTGTTGGAACCTACAACTGATAATTGCAAAGAAAACAAGAAGTGCGAAGTGAAGTGGTACTTGAAATGCCCACTTAAGGTGGCACTATGACAGTAACACAAAAAAGCATAAATAAGTTATTTATACAGTTCGATTTCCTTACATTTGCCGAGCCTAGCTTAGTGAGCAAGTCCACTATCTTTCAGTCCAATACAACAAGTGATTTAAGTTCTATCACGCCCCGATATAACAACCTCACTCTTGTATTAAAAGATCTAGATCACTTACCTCTAAGTTTTTCCTTCAAAAACTTAGGCTATAAACCATGCAATAAACTTGTTTCCACTTTCATTGCACTTTCAAAATTAAGTTCCTCAATGAACAAACAAGTCTTATAAACCTTTCATACAAAACCTGTACAAGTTTGAGACATGCTAACATACTAGATCAATTATAATCAATTCCCCTAAAACACTACAGGTAAAATAGCAAACACAATATATTAATAAAATCCAAGATAGTGTGGAGATATTAGATACAAATCTTCAAGAAGTCCCGGTCCAATCCAATTTTCAAGATATGTTCCTCCAAATGGATTGGTCTTCAAAGATAAGTTACAAAACATCTAAGAAATCATCTAAGTCATTGTCAAACTAATTTTTCGAAAAGAATGCCAACTCCAAATTATATGACTTGTGTAGTGCCAAGTGCAGTGGGAATTATTTGTGGCAATATGTGAAGGATTGATCACATAACTGCTTCAACAAGTACCTCTTTCAAGGTTAGGTAAGGTGTCCATATTTAGATAACGAGTCTAATTGCACAAAGTATCCTTTAATCCATCCTTATTTGCCTAAATATCATTAAATCAAATACTCTCAAATCAAATCTTCACAAAGTCAACCCATATCTTTTTAAATTGCATATTCTAGTATATTGTAACACCCTATACCTGACTCGATCGCTGAGTCGGGGTACCAAGTGTCACAATAAACCCAAGTTACAATAATACACCTTTCAAACTCATTTTAGTAATGAATTGTAGACCCACATTTACCATACAATTTAATTCAAAACCTGATTATCAACATGTTTCAAAAATTAACTTTAAATAAATTTCCAATTAAACAAGCACTTAAATTTTTACAATCAATTTGCTTTATTAGGCTCTAATTTTTACACTTACTATGACTTTAAACTTAATTCGAAACCATACACTAGTTCAACCCCCAAAGCATAGCCTTTAAGGGTTCCGCTCTGCATACATGAAATAACTTCAATGGCCAACGCGTAAATTTGGCGGTGTCTAACTCAGTCCCTTCCAAGAAAGTCTCTGACAATCCTTGCTCCTGTATGCAAGACAATACAATCATAAGTTCAGATGAACTTAGTGAGATTTTGTGCAGCAATGCATCATAAAGACTTTATATTTTCAAGGAATAATAATGAAAGCACAAAATTTAAACTCCTTGTATATCATTGGGAGCTCCATAGAATTTCTATCATAGCTGATGCTTTGCATTCTCAGAGCTTAACCGTTGGCGGACACATCCACTAATTTAATTGTAGGTGTATTCTTTCCAATAACATTTTTCTGGGACTTTTCCCTATCTAGTATCATCTTAGACTTCCATAGCGACTACCATATGTACAAATATATAGATTAGAGACTATTAATGGTGGACTAGCGATTGTCTCGTCACAACTGTAGATTTTTACTAAACTCTATATAGACTTACTGTATTACCTTGACAATTTTCTTTTATGACTTAGCCAGTGCTTAAACCCTTCATCTAAGGTAGACCTATTTACTGTCAGTTTCATTTACTATCTTGAATAAGAGATTTGGTGGATACATAAACACCCCAATCCTTACGGACTTGTACTTACAAAATAATCTTGTAGGATTTTCCCACTTTAGAACATTCTACTATGACTCTCCGAATAGTAGATAGTTCCCGATGAGCTATCTCATTCTCAGATTTCCTTTGCCGGACTTCCACAACTGATAGTCCCAAGTGGACTTCCTCGCGCTAAATAGCCCTGATAGACATCCTCTTCTTTAGTTAATTCCTGGCAGACTTTCCACCAAAGGTAGTCCTTGGCTGACTTCTATTTTAAAAGTGTCATTGGTAGAATTTCTCGTTTCTAGAGACTTCCTTACCATTGAACATGTAGAATTAAAACTTGAAGACCCATTTTTTTACCTTATAACCAATGATAATTTATAGGCCAATTCTGGCAAACTCTTGATGGTGGATACCTATTTGTAAATACTTTTAAGGAACTACCCTCTTCCTTTCACTCATACCCGCATTTAGCACGCTTCTACCAGTTCCTCTTACCTCTGCATTTTTGGTGGATCCTCTTATTAACATGGTTGGCAGCGGCTCCAGATGCACCCTGATCATCATGACAAACTGCTCGCCACGTGAGTATTACTGGGACTTCCCTTCTTTATTTCCTGATAGTTTTCCTATTCACTGTCCTGGCGGACTCCAATTTTACCATACTGTGTACTTGTTCACCACTGGATCATGCCATGGCTAACCATGGATTTTTTGTTCTGAAGAATCAGTAACCCCTTTCGAAGTATTACTCAGTAAGACCTGTATTCTGTTTACATGGCGTCGCCTTGAAGGACCTATATACCGTTTACACAATGTCGCCCTGAAGGACAATTAGATAACCGTCATCATGGTGTCGTCCCGAAGGACCAGTCATAACCGATTACATGTTGCGCCAAACTCCCTTGAATACCTTAACAATCCACTCATTCCTCCATTACGCCAATTTTCCTATCTTTATCTACCCCGTCAAAGTAACTCCCTTCGTACTCCACATTTTAAAAACACACATTTCATGCATAACATTACGCTTATCGCTATAACATATCGTAAGCCACTTATAAATATTTTGACACCTAGAAAACATACTTGTAAGCGTCTATAAATTTTCACAAATTTATGCATGCATAGCATTCTCATTCACCGTGATGACACACAACCATGTAATTCAAATAGAACTCATAGCAGACATATGAGCAGAACATTCCAAGATAACAACATAGACAAACACTCGAGTGGTGTTCAGAAACTCACCTTAAATCCATCGTCGACGTTAGTTAAGCCTTTCCAAATGCCAAAGCCTCTATTGTCCTACCAGCTAAGCACGACAACAAAATATACCAGTTAAAATGAAGATATTCAAACCTTAAAACCTTGAATCCATTATTATACTGAAGCTTTTTCAGTAATCCTTACTTCTCTTTTCCTCTAATTTACGAGTACAAAGAGACTTAAGAGCTTATCAGATTATTGGATTATCTACTTTCCAGTCTCGGGTCTCACATTTACCACCCATTGCAGAGCTTTCCTTAACTCTCTCTTCTTCGAAGCAACCGAAGAAGCTGATACAGATAAGAAGAAGATTATAAACAAAATTGAGTAGAATTCTTTTTATAGAAATATCCTTCCTCACACACATATATATACCCTTAATTTGCACGGTCTCCATAGCCCAAAAAATCGTCCATCGCTAGTTATTCTGTCTCCCACTAAGGAACCAGTCGGTTCCAACTTAATTGAACCAAAATTAAGTCTCAACTAATTACCAATCAGCCAAAAAATTTTCTAAGTTTTCCAATAGAGCCCGCCTACTTACTATTTTATTCAATTAACCTCCCAATTTTTCCTAAAGTTCGGGACTTTAACAAAAACTAGGTGTGATATATATAAGGTAAGTAAATCACGTTAAAATCCTTGAAAAGCACAATTACTCAATCCAATCTCTTTTCCAATTATAATAAGAAGAGTGTCTACACAAAATCCTTAAAAAGATGCAAGAAAAAAACAAAGATAATTTTTTTAGTTGGTTTGTTCTAGTGTACAAGCAATCTTTCATACATGTTGCTACTATGCTCTTTACTTTGATATCTACTTCTGTTGCTATAGAATTCTAACAACTCCCAACTAAACCCGATACAAGATCCACTTGAACAATATTCATGAAAATTGGGCGTACTATGTCTTGGTAGTACTTCACGTGCGGCATGGTGTTAAAGACAATTAAGTCTCCTATAGCTTCCTCATACACTTGATAGGCTCTTATTGCTCAAACAAAACTCTAGGGCATACTCTCTTTAGATGCACACTTTCTTAGGTGTAATCTTTCTTCTTTTGGAAACATTCTGTAATTAATTCTTTAGATACCACAATGGGAACTTTAACGCTAGTATGCGCCAATACTTTATCTCGCCAACCAACCAACTAAGTGGCGGATCATGCTATCAAAGTGCGCTAAAACAAAATTAACACGCATACCTTTCTCATCTTTTCAGACTCGCCGAATTTTGGGGTGTGACAAACTAAATATGCGATTTGATTTTCTACAAATAATAGTAAATCTTAGTATATCTTCTACCTTCAAGTATCCAATTAACTCTAGATTTCTTAACCCACAATAATTCCTCTTGTTGGAAGGTCTCATTAAATTCCATAGTAAAGTTCTTTTGAAAGCTAAATAGGAAGTCTCTTAGGTAAATTGTCCCAATATGATTTGTTTTTTGTGATCCATTTCACGTTCTTAAAGAGCTTGTCCATAAGAAAAATCCTTGTCGTTTTCCTAATGCAAACTAAGTAGCTTAGGGCCAAGTTGGAATGCCTCTGAGTGCCAACTTGTGTTCGGATCTAGAGCCCTTAGTATAGTGATATTGTCAAATTTACATGTACTTTTTCAAACAAATTGGTTTAGTAAAATTCCATCATACTCATTAATATATTTTGTATAATGTCCTCAATGGTTTTTTCATGCAAACCAAAATGAAAGCAAATATTAGCTCATTAATTATCTAACATTTAACTAATATTAAGTTTCATTATATGATTGGATAATGATGCGAAAAGAAAAATTATATTAGTAGATAATCTAAATGGTTCATAGTTTGATAAAAAATGAGCAATTCGATTAAAATACTATTATTTCGCCTATCAAGTCCAATTAAGGAGTGTAATACCCCTTGTCTGACCCGATTGTCGGGTTCGAGCTATAACATGCTACGTTTGTTGTCAAAGCAACTATAGTCAATCATACACCAATCAATCATTTAAACATGAAAATAAGTATAAATCAAATTCATAACATGTCAGACAATCATTTCTGGGTCTCACACGAGCTTACGAAAGCTCTTTTGCAAACCCAAATATAAATTAGGACGAAAATGTAAAGTTTTTAAAAGTCTTGGGCTGACATTGTGATGTCATAATCTTCTCGTCACGAAGTTGCCAACTCAATGAGTCACATCATGAAGACATGTATATCCACATCAAGACGCCACTCACTGTCGGACGAGGTTGCGACCTCAAAGACTCATCATCGCAACGTTGCCCCTATTTTTGGCAGCTTAACACATTTTGGTACCTATTTACATGTTTCCAACGAAAGCATTTTGTTACATACATTCATTTGTCCATTTCACCAATACCAAAACTAACAAAACATACTAGAATAAACTTATAGCAATTTGAAATCAACCATTCAACTTAACATACAATCCATGTCTGTAACAATCCAATTTTTAATGGTGTCGGAAAAGGCAGTTTCAAAATCCCATTTCCATAAAATACATCCTTAAATATTAAATATGAATATGTATAAAGCTAGTATACTATAATGTTAAAGTTTAGTGCTTCAATTTTTCCTATTAATTGCTTAATTAAGGTATAAGGACTAAATTGTAAAAGTCTTACCGCTAAAGATTTTTAATTGGCCAAAGACTTAAGGGCTTAAATTGAAATTAGAAAAAGGATCAAAATGGAAATTAAACCATTTTATATTATGTGATAATGGGTTATGATGCATTATTCCACTAAAATTAAACAATTATTAATTTAACTAATTAAACTTGATTATGTTAATTAACCTAGCGTAATTATAACCTAATTAAACTATATAAGTTAAATGAAAGAAAGAAAAAGGCCATTTTTCTTCATCTTCTTCCTCTTGTCATGTGTGAAAAAAGGAAAAACCCTTTTTGAATCTTCAACATTTCGGTCCTTAGTTGTTAAGCTTAATTAAGTCATTTTCTTATAATTTTTATGTTTTTGAGATCATGGAAACTTGATTTAGCTAGCACATGTACTAATTTGTAAAATTGTTTAAGATTTTAAAAGATTTCATTGTTGATTTCTTGAAGAAATTGGTGTTAAATTGATAAATTTTCAGTTTAGATGTAAAAAGGACTAGATTGTAATATTTAAATTATTAGTTTTGCACAAAAGGACTAAAATGTATAAATTGTAAAATTGAGGTGAAATTTTAGTAATAAAAGATAGTATAGGGACTATAATGAATGTAATTGAGGTCAATTTTCAAATCGAAGCTCAAAATTGAAAGTTATGACTATTTTGGTTTTTAGGACTAAATTGAATAAAATGTAAAACTTTAGGGGTATAAAAATGAAATTGTATAGGTTTATACATATGATGACATAACATGAAAATGTTTGGTATTGATGAATTAAGTAATTGTATAGATCGAGAATTGGATCAAACCAGAGATAATCATGAAAAAGCTAAAATTATCAATTAGTCTCTAAATATTCAAGTTGTTTGTTATTTTGACTAGGTAAGTTCATATGTTATTTAATTATATAGATTATTGTGTACTTGGTTTGTAATTATATGTGATTGGTTGTGAAGTGGTTCAAAAGGTGAGATTTGGACTAAATTCCAAAGAAATGTTAATTTGTGTAATAGATGCTCATTTGAACTTAGTAAAGGTTAGGATACGATTGGCCTGACAATAGGGTTTTGTGTGCACTTGTTCTGTAACACCCCTACCCGACTTGTTCGTTGAATCCGAGTACGAAGCGTCATAGTCGAACCGAGTGGATATACATGTTTAAATATCACTATTTTAAAATCAGACTATATTACCTATTTAAAACTTTTACAACTGAAACAATAAATTAAAATAAGGTTCACAGTTTTAAATTCGGATTCTAAAGGAATTATTTGGTTACAACATATTCGCCCCATTGGCGAAGTGTCTAAAGGTACACATTTCCTATGTGCATGAAACTTGCCTTCGGTGCGCCTTGACTTATCATGGTCTGGCTCAGTCCCTCCTTGAGTTCCTTGTCTATCGAGTCATGCAATTACCAGTCAACCCTTATAATTTCAAATGAACTTAGTGAATTTCTTCATTACTCAAAATATACCCCACCTTGTCGAGGTTCAAATAAATAATAATAGATACAACAAAGTCCCTGTTCATTTGGAACATTTCTCTTAAATTGTCACAGTGGACTTTATCCTATCCACTGGCGGATAGACCGTTAAGCGATTTCCTTCCAGCCATTCTACTAGCATTCGATCAACCTTGATGGTTCCTCTGAATGCCTCACCATCTTTGCAGACTCTATTCTTTCTTTTACTTAAATTCTTTCTTCCACTTATCCCAATATGAATTTTTTCTTCGCATCATTATGCCCTATTAATGTTGCCTTCCGACTTACCCTCCTAAAGGCCCTTGGTGAGTATTCTCAACCTATTTAGTCTGTGGCAAACTCTTTCCTTATTATAATCTCATATGACTTGCTCACTTTCCACCCGCTGGTATGATTGACAAGGTCCTCGCCACCTTGGAAGACTAAATGTTGCTTAGTTTAAACAGTGGCTGGATTACTTCTTTGTAACCTACTTTAGGCGCATGACCTTACACTTAAGCGTAGCACACCCTTCGACTATAGACACTATGGCCTACAATACTTAGCCACTATCGTTGAGTGACCATCTAGGTTCATGAGTTCTCTTTCTTACTTTATCCCCACATAACTAGCCATTTGGCTGATACTTCCTCAATGGTTTTCCCCTTAAAGAGGAATAATGTTGAAAGTCATATTTGTCATCCGGTGTACACTTGTTTGTCAATGGGTTTTTAACTAACTTCCTTTTTCCTTGTGAACTAATCATCTTGCTCATACTCCACCTTTCGAACAGGATTTCACTAAGCATTATCTGGTAGCGCTTATTAGCAGATCCTTATTTGTGATCCTTGGACAAGTTATCTTTCATTCGCCTATACACCAAGCACTACTAGTACGCAAACTCCCATGACTACTTTTTGCTGGTTAACATCTTTATTCCCTGCTGGTTTGCACGACTACTATTCCCGTAATCCTCTCTCATTTTTATTACGTTCCTATTCATTGGCAGATTCCTTTGACCCACTGCTCGATTGTTGCATGTCCATACTTCCTTTTTCCTTCCAACCATTTTCCTTATTTATGGATTGTCCCATGATTTCTTTTTTGATTTTTCGCCTATGTTTATTGTCCCGACGGCCTACATTGGTTGCCATAGTCAAACTATGGTCTTACACCACGTAATTTTCCTATTTTCTGTCCCGAAAGACTATCTATGATGCCATAACGTCTTTCAGCTCTGGTCTTACACAGTTTATTATGATGCCATATCATCTTTTAGCTTTGGTCTTCCTCATATTTGGCATATGGCCTCCGATTGGACCAATGCCCTAGCCATGATCTTTCTATTTACTTCTCCCGTTCCATTCCATCCAATTATCCATTTTATCATTCCTACCCTTGATGCTCGAACACCACGGAATTCCCTTCGCAAGGCTCGAAGCTTAGCACATCACAGGTGCATATAGCAACACTATATGGCAGCATCTAACAAAATCTCCCATTTTTCCCAGATCCTAACTTCTTTTAATCCCTTTGGTATTTCCCTTCCATATTATGTATACCCACCTAGAATTATAAATGCTAAATAAGTCATGCAATAATGCAAAATACTTTAGCAGTTCAGGGTTTCAATACATAAACTCACCTGATGGTTCCTTTTCTCACTATCTTAGCTTTTCCTAATGACAAAGCTTCCATTCTTCTGATAGTTAAGCATGAAAACCAAATACTAGATTAAACTTAGGATTTTCAGAAACACGCAGAACCCTTTTAAAATGGTTTCTGGAAATCCTTATCTTTATTCTCCTAACTTTACATATACTGAAGGGTTAAGAACCTTACCAGCTTGCTAGATTCCCTATTTTTCTCACTCGAACCTCATGATCATCGTTCCATGCAGAGTTTTCTTGTAACCATCTCCTCTAGGAGTTATTAAGGAAGATAAAGGGGAGAGAAAAATGAAATAGAATGCAGTTGAATCCTCCTTAAGAAGTCATTTCCCAACTATTTATAGCCCTTCATATGTGGTCTTCCACCGTATAACAATCATTCATCCATAAGCATTTTGTCTCCCACTAAGGAATTAGCTGGTTATGATCTGAGTAAATTAGAATTGGATTTCATACATGTCTATTTCCGCTTCAACCTTTTCCTAATTTTCCAATAAAAATCGCCAACTCTTGGCTTTTTCAAATTACATCCCTCCATTGTCTCTTAGTTCCTGGAATTCATGGAATCTAGGTGTGACAAGTTCGAGATTGGTTACAGATGTTATCGAGACCCAAATTTGTTGTGGACTTTAAGATACTGTGACACAAGTTTATCTCGACCGAGTAAACTAATGTTGTTTTAAAGGTTTAGCCTAGACGAGTAACCTGAAATATATATATTTAGCTTGGACAAGCAATCATATATGTCGTTATAAAGGTTTAGCTTGGACGTGTAACCTGACATGTACATATATATTAAGCTCGGACGAGCAACTAGTGTAACGAAGATACTTGTGTATCCAAATCTGTTTACTATAGTTCATCAGGCGGTGCAGTTTATATGAAATGAGAAATCAGAAGGAGATATAATGATCTTGATGTTCATTTATAGAAATGTTGAATTGAACTTGAATATTCTATTGGATTAATTTCATGAACATATATGTGATTACATTATCTTTTGATTGAATGAGATTGCAAATTTTTTGTACAAAATGACATGAATTGGTATGATAAGTGATTGAGATGTTATATGGTTTGGTTACATGTTAAAGCTCTCCTTGTTGTTGTGATTTTCCATGTCTAAACAATCAATGTCAAGCTAGTAGCTCATTATGCTTAATTGAAAACTGAGGTAAGCTTTTGTTGAATGGCTATGAACTTACTAAGCATCCTATATGCTTACTCTATTTGTTTTCACTTTTCCTTGTAGATCGTTACCTTTCTTAACGCATCAAGCCAGATCTACTTGAAGCTTACACTATCCTATCACCAAATAGGTAGATGTTTGATCATTTTGAACCTAGGGTTGTGGCATGTATATAGGTTTCTTGATACATGCTTAAATGTATAAAAGTCTTGATAATTTGAACATGGTAATGAATTTGGCATATGACGATTTTGAATGATGTATATGGTGAGTGAATTGGTTAATACTTGACTTAGTAGTGAGAATCAAGATTAAAGATTAATTGGGTACCGATTATTAATGAGTTTACAGAAGTACTTCTTGAGGAATTGTCGGGATTATCGCTTGAAAGTGAAATTGAGTTTGTGATTAACTTGATACTTGATATTGCTCTTATATCAATTGCATCGTATTTAATGACAACAGATGAACTAAAAGAACTTAAAGTACAGTAGCAGAAGTTGTTTGATAGAGATTTTGTTTGACTAAGAGTATCTCCATAGAGTACACTTGTTTTGTTGGTGAAAAAGAAAGATAGATTGATGAGATTGTGCATTGATTACAGGAAATTGTAAAACTCAAGATAGAATAAGTACTTGTTGCCCCATATCGATGACTTGTTTGATCAGTTAAAATACGACATAGCATTTTCAAAAATAGACCTCAGATCTCGTTACTATAAGTTTTGAATTAAAGATATTAACATGCCAAAAATTTCTTTTTGAAGTCATTATAGCCATTATGAATTTGTAGTAATGCTATTCGGATTAACTAATGTCCCTACTGCTTTTATGAATTTGATGAATCATATTTTTTTACCCTCACTTTGATAGATTTGTAGTAGTAATTTTTATGACATACTAATCTATTCTAAAACAGAACCCGAACATGCTAAGTAATTGTAAACTGTGTTACAGACTTTGTGCGAGAAACAATTGTATGCAAAATTCAACAAATGTGAATTCTAGCTGAGAGAGGTTGGATTCCTTGGTCACATGAGTTCTACAGATCCGAGTGGGACTTTTGCAATATTTAACTGCAAAGTTCCATAAAAATTTTTAGAGAGTTTTGACCAATTGAAAGTTTTATTGACGGAAGTTCCTATTCTGACTCAACCTAAATTTGAGAAAAAATATGTTGTTTCCAGTGATACATCGCTCAATAAGCTTGGTTAGGTACTAATTCTGTAACAACCAGTTTTTTAGTGGTTCTGAAAACGGTGGTTTCGAGACCACACATTCGATGAGTGAGTTCGTATAATTAGTATTTAAATTATACGAGCCAATAATAAT
The DNA here is from genome assembly GCA_013467495.1 of Gossypium gossypioides. NCBI lineage: Eukaryota > Viridiplantae > Streptophyta > Magnoliopsida > Malvales > Malvaceae > Gossypium > Gossypium gossypioides. Next base: position 20,859,656 of record CM025141.1, read on the forward strand.
TTTTGTATTGAATTTTGATTTGAGGAATTTAAAATAACTGAATTAAAAGTTAGTATAAGTGGTTCGGTTTAAAAGTCAAGTGGTTATTGAAAATGAGGTATTAGGATCTCGTTTCCGTAATTTAAGGCCATAAATATTTTTATCAAAAATTTACAAAGCCGTATTATATGTGAATTGAAGTTTGGTCCAATAATTTTGATGATTTATTGCTTAATTACGATAAAAGGATTAAATTGTAATAGAGGTAAAAGTTAATTGATATAGATTTAGAATGGTAAAGGGACAAAAATTGTAATTAAACCATGGTCAAAAAGTCCAAGTGGTGGTGGATATGATTAATCCACTAACTTTTGGGTTATTTGTTCATTTAGTCCTAATTAGTTTAGGATTAAATTGAAATAAAGTTTAATTAATTAATAATTAAAAATAATTGAAGGACCAATTGTGGAATTAAA
>CM025141.1:20866467-20898699 GCA_013467495.1 Gossypium gossypioides
CAATAGACCTCCATTGGATGCATTTGGTGCGATGGTCACGGGCTTTGAACTGCGGCCCGTGACACTAGTTCATGGTTTGGTATGAAAATTCAAATATGATGTGGAACTTGTCATGTAATAGGTGAAATTTGTATATGTTCTGATTGTGTATTATATGTGGTATTGGTTAGATTGATGAAGTGATGCTTATATATAGAACTAGTTTATATGTGATCATGTTTTCGAGCTTGGTAGGTCTATAGTCTGATATTCTATTTGGTCACTTGATTAAACTCTTCAATGATGTTGGATTTTTGGAAAATATGAATGTGGTTGGATGAGTAAATGACATTATTTGACATGAGTTAATGTTTGGTTTTGAGATTAAATGTGAAATAATTGGGACATGATTGTGTCATGAATGTATATGCTTGGTTTGAATTTGTTCTGTATATGAATTAAGGTGCCAAATGAAGGCATATTGGTTAGGCTTAGGATGATTGAATTTGGCATGTTTTAGGTGTCTTTGCAAGTGTTTATATGCATGTGTAAATAGGTTGAAATGGTGTGTCACCTTGATTTTATGTGCAGGATTTTCCATACGGCATTAGTAAGTTACATGGCCGTGTGACCCTGATATACATGTAATCAGTGTGTTATACGGGCTATGAGAACGAGCATGTGGAGGGTCACACAGGCATGTGGAATAGTCACACGGCCGTGTGCCCCCTATTTTCAAAAAATTTAAATGTTTCCTATATTTTCCTAGTTTGTTTCAAATTAGTCCCTACTTGTTTTCAAACTATGTTAAGTTCCCAAAAACTCAATTTAAGGCTTGTAAATGTAATTATGCAATGAATAATACTTAGCTTAAATTTTTGCGTGAATTATATTAAATTTTTATTTAAACATGCATGTTTTGCATTGATTATCTATTGAAACATCCCGTAACCCTAATCTAGTGACAGAGATGAATGAGGGGGTGTTACATACCCAAGTATCCAAATTATGTTATTGTAGTTTATCAAGCCAACTATTAAAAGAAAGTATATTAATTGACTTCGAGAATTGCTTGGAAATGCTATGTTTATACAATTATTGAAATGTTAATTTATGAAATTACGTAAATGATGCGTATGTGTTTAAAATTTTTTTGAAACAATATCACAATGACTGAAAAGTTTATAGTTTATATGTATGAAATGCTCTATTTATAAATGTTATATGTTGTGACAGAGTTATATGCTTAAAAGAAACGATATATGATTGTGAATATAGATTGACATGATCAATTGGTTGATTTGATTCAAATGTTAGATCTTTTCTATTGAATGAGGTGAAAACATGTTATACTGATTGATTGAGAGATTATATGATTGATACATGAAATGTTACCTTGTTATTGTAAATGTCTTAATAGAAAATCATATTAGATTAGTTACATTTTGTTTACTTATTTGTAAATTGAGGTAAGAAATTTTTTTATGTACTTATGAACTTACTAAGCTATACAAGCTTACTTTGTTTCATTTTTTTTTTTGTAGTTGAAGTTTTCCAAAACTAGGTAGTCGGATCAACTTCAAAGCTCACACTATCAAGCTTTAGTATTAGTAGTTTTTTACTCATTTATTTTGGTTTTTTGACATATATATATATGTTAAATTGAGTTGATGGTTTTGAAGTTATAAGTTGAAGTTTTAATGTATTTTAATAGTTGACATGTAATAAGTTGAATATAATGGTTACTATGGTATGCATTTCTGGTATATTGATGAAAGCATGTTTGGAAATAGTATGCTTGGTCTTAGATTTAGAGATGGTTGTGTAATGGTTAAACTTGGATGATATGCTTGGTATATGTGTTAGTTGATACTTGTAGTATATGTAATTGTGGTACTAAGTTGTTTTCTAGATTGGTAAGTTGTGATTATGTACCAACGTATTTGTATGCTTGAGATTTGTGTATGGATAATATTTGTATGATTTAAAAAGGTAAAGTTTGGATGGTATTTGTGATAGAATGCACATTGGGGTTTACATATGCTTGTATGGATGGTTATGTTGGATGTCTTATATTGGTTATGATGGTGCCAAAATGGCACATTGGTTAGACCTTTTTAGGTTGGAATGTACCATGTTATAGTTTGGTTAGTTTATAGATGATTGTGAATTAAAATAAGATATAGGTTCGGCATGTAATCAACTTTCAACTTGTAGTTTTTCACTATCTGGGAAAAATGTATCGATACGTAGAACCTAGAGTATCGATACTTTACCAAATGAATAGTTTTCAAGTTAGCAGAATACAGATTTGGTATCGATAATGTTTTCGTATCATACTAGTTAGAAAATATTGATACTTCTTTATTTAATATCGATACTTTATCCAAAGTTTTAAATTTTTATAAATGAGTCCTTATTTATGTTCAATTCTAATTTATAAGTGTTTTAAAGCTAAATATAGTCATGTTTTCAATTACTATAGTATAATGTTTATATGAGCATGATAACTCAATGTTTCAAATAGTCCCTGTATTTTTTTCATGAATTGTTTTTATGTTCTCGTAAGCTCGATTAACTCCGATAATGTGTGAATAACATGTTTTTGATTAAATGACTAATTAATGACTATCATTTAGAGAAACATGAATTGATATATCATGATTCTATTTTGTCATCTATTGTAGCATCCCGTATCCTAATCCTATGACAAGGACAGGTGAGGGCGTAATATTTAGTGGTATCAGAGCTACAATTTAGTTGATTCTAGCACTAACGTAGAGCGTATTGAGTCTAGAATATACATGCCACATATACCTACAATAGTGATGCTTTTGATCTGATCTGACCCTTTTTTTTATCTAAAAGATGTAAGCCGATCCTAATCGTGTCGTTATTGATGAAATCAAAAGTAATGTTTTGGCTCCTGAGCAAGGAGGGAGTATTTAATGTGCTAAAGAATGTTTTTGTTGGTTTAATAGGTTATTATATTAATGAAATTCTAGCAAGTTAGTTCTGTGGCTCCACAACCTCCGCCCCTACTGTGCCTACCCGACACCCTCTGGTCCTCAAAATTCCTCAATCGTGTGTGTATATAGACTTCCCATAGATAATATTCGTAAATGTAGGGCTGATGAGTTCAAAGACAAGACAGATGACGATGCAACTAGAGTTGAATTCTGGTTAGAAAATATTAAGAGAATATTTGATGAATTGACATGTTCACTCGATAACTATTTAAGATGTGTCATATTACTGTTGAAAGGCAAAGTGTATCAGTAGTGGTACGCTATTAGCTGTTGAATTAAAAGAGAAAGTTAGTTGGGCCATTTTTTGAGCTAAATTTAGAAAGAAATATGTTACCAAATGGTTCTTGGATAAGAAAAGAAAGAGTTTCTCGAGCTGAAATAGGAAAACAAGTCTATATTAGATTACGAACAAGAGTTTGTACAACTTAGTTAGTATACTTGTGAGATTGTACCGACTGAAAAAGAGATGTGTGTTCGTTTTATAGATAGATTGAATGATAAAATTAAAATGTTGGTTTAAGCAATGGAAATATGAGAATTCGTGGTTTTGTCTAATTGATGTAGTAAATGGAAGTTATCTATAATAGTAAGAAAAATATTGAAATGAAATTTTGTGACTCTAGTAAAAGAAATGTATCTAAATCATTTTCAACTCCACTCTCAAAGAAACCGAGATACTTTTAGTCACAATGTCACATCATCTAGATTCATAGGAAGAAATAAGTCGAGATAGAATGATTCAAGACTCCAGTCGACATTGGTAGTCAGTATTGACAATGTCTGTAATGATGATAAATCTGTTTGTGGTCATTGTGGAAAGTTTTCTACGGATGTGTGTAAAGTTATGACCAGGGCTTATTTTCAATTCGGATATACCGGACATTTTATGAAAGGCTGCCTAAGACATAAAGATCTAAGATTAGAGCATCTGCTAGACACATTGCTGAAAGAATCAACTTAATTCAATTAACAAATCTCCGTTAATTATCAAAACAATTGTTTTAGGGACCACATTGAATGAATGAAAAAATCTCAAAATAAAACTATTAAAAAATTATCCTTTGATTTACAAAAGTAGGCATTTAAATCTTAGATATGTATGTTTTCCAAAGCACTTTATTGTATTTTAGCCCCTAATTACATTACCTAAAACTTAGGACTAAATTGTAAAATTAGAAAAACAAACCCAAAATGGACAGTATGTCACGTCACGATCACACGACTTACCATATTACAACATGGCCTGAAGAAGCCACGTCATCACGACGACAAAATTTGTAGTGTCCCAACGACGTCTGAACATCGTCACGACATCACCTACACTTTTCTGCAGAAACAAATTAAAATCTGTAACTTTCAAATTTTAACATTGCCATATAGACTATTTTATGCATTTAGGCCTATTCTTCATTTCTAACAAGACATATTTACCACAAACACTATTTAAAGCATGCTCAAAAACATATTATAGCATTCAATAGCATAATTTGACACATCAATTCACCTCACATTCTAGCAATCAAACCATTAGACTCACAATTCATTTACCAAGCATACCATATCAACATATCTTAGTTTTATAAGGATCCTATATGTTGTTTTTGAACCATTTTGTCATTTTAAACATGCCAAAATTTCCAAAAACCAATTTTAGCCCACGTTGCCTTTATTTAAGGTTCAATAACAATATCACCTACTCAAACACTCATGCCTTATTGGATCACTTCGCTTTCCCACTTCGCACTCCTCCGTAGCATTATCTCTCTGTAAAACATTAGAAACACAAATGTGAGCTTAACCAAGCTTAGTGAATGTTCAAAATCACCAAAATGAATACACAACATTAAGGGTTAAACAAAAGCATTCTAAGGACAAACACTCATGACACATTTAAGCATAATTTCATCATTTCAACATTGATATATTGGCTCATTCATATTCATATAACATATATAAACACAGTTTAACACATTGGATAAACGAATCTCCAACTCACTAATGACTCAAAGAGTCTATCATGTCCCCAATGAAGTGAAGCAGTAAGCTAACACTCTCCAACACACCAGTCATATCCCAATGAATTGATTTTGGCTCAACTTTCCCTTATCTCTCTAACATATCTCGGAGCCTCAGCACCCATACAGAAAGAACATATGCAAGTACTCGATCCTATATCATGATACTATATCCAATGGTTTCAGAAAAATCATAAGGCCAATATATCCACATTTACACATGTTTCGTTAATATTTTGTACAAGTTTTCTCTATCTTTCACAAATCACTATCACATTCATTCATGATGCACTAACAAGTGGAATTATAATGCTTAATGAGCCACAATCATTTAGTTCACATAGGTGTGCATTAAACCAATTAATTTATTATCACATACTGACATTTCACATATGCTCACTATATTATCACATGAACACTATTTTGCAAATTAATGCAAAAGTGAATAAGGAGGCTTAAACTCAAAACTAAGGATAGGTGTTTAGGGTAACCTAAGTTTTTGATTAATTCAATGAATCATTCATACAAGCAACTACTCTAGAACACTCAATGAATCATCATTCGCTTGCTCGCTGAAAGCTTAAACGAGCTTCGTCTTGCCTTTTGCCTTACTTGTAGAGGGCTCTGATTGATCCAAAACTTCACATACACATTACATAAAATACAAAATTATTATTAACAACAACAAACACATCAGAAATTCAACAAAATTGTAGATATAAGTTACCCTTTCTTAAACCGAAAATCTAACTAGATTAGTAAAAAACACTTAGGTTTCCTAATCAATTCTTGTTTCCTTAGATTAAACCTAATTCAAATCATCTTGTTCATCAATTTAGAGTAGATCTAACTCAGTTTGAACACTTAGAATCTTCAATTTAAGTTTTCCAAAAAAAATCGTTACATATAAACATTTGAGAGGGAAAATCATCAAATCTCTAACATCTCGTAATGATTTGTTAAAATAAGATTATAAACCTCTTAATCATATTAAAATAAGATGAATAGCGCTTAGAAACAAAGATTTTGCAAGATTTCTTGAAAATTGAGAGTAGATTTGGTGTTCGGAAGGAGAGAAAATCAAAGAGGTTAGTTTGTTTAGAGAGAAAATGTATGAATTTCTATTTTTTAAAATTTTCAAATGTAGAGAATGAGAGAGGGAATAACGTGATTGGGGTTTTTAAAGCTATAGGGAAACAACTAATTTTGAAAGAAGGTATATTTGCTTTTGGGCAACTCTCAAGTTTAACCCTTTTACAAGTTAGTTCTTCTTTCTAATTAAAAGCCTTTATTTTCTAATTCTTTTAAAAATTAAATTTATTTTTAAACTCCATTTTAAGGAAAATGATTTTCGGTCACTTAATTCTAATTTCTTGAACCTAATATTAGGCCCTCCATTTTTGAAATTAATTCTGGGATCCAAATCGAATACCCAGCCCAATAACCCGAGTGTACTAGACCAAATTTTGGGGTGTGACATATTTAGTTGATATGTGAATTAGAAATGCATGATTTGGAAATGGTCGGTACTAAGTTCAAATGGTATATCTTGTTGCTATGCTTGAGATATGTACTAGTGAATGGTTCATTTGGTTAATGATTTATGTGATGAATGAATTGTGTATGTATTGAAAGTGAAATGACAGGTCTTGATAAATTCGATATTGGTAAGGTTAGGCATTTGAATATTTTGGTTGATATTCCCAAATGGTTTTGAAATGCTTAAGTTTAATTGGTGAAAATGTGTTGAACATCTTGTTATGAAGTTGATTATGGATGTTGAGCTTGTTTGGTATGTGCTTAGTGTTTTTTTCTTCTAATGAATTTGGTAATTGATGCATAAATTGATAGGTTTGGTTGGAGAGTATGAAAAAGGTACCAAATGGTTCATTTTTACCACAAATAGGGGTCACGTCGCGACCTCAAATTTTAAACGTCGCAACGTTGCCATGGAAATGGGTGACATCATGACGAGATAGGGCTTATCATCATGGCGTAACATATTGAGATTGCCACGTCATGACGAGCATCAGGTGAAGTCACAACATCTATCCATACATTTTGAAAACTTTACAATTTGGTCCTATATCGTACTTGGGCTGAGTAAGAGGTTTCGTAAGCTCGATTAAGGATAATAATTGTTTATTTAACCTTAAATGAATGTGATTGAGAATGAATTACATGTGTAAGTGGTTGTTTTAATGTGAATTTGATGGGAACCAAAACCTTGTGCATCTCAAGTTTGAGTTCAAATAAATAAGGAACCAAAACCTTGTGCATTGGATATACAACTTCTGTAGTATGTAGCTTCATTCACAATAATGGAATTCATAGCCCCAGACATGGGTAAACTATATCTTCTCATTGGCATTACATGGTTGATGAAAAGTAAATGTGGCCACGGGTCATTCATCTTTGTGATGAATGACTTGATTAGTATTTGATAGTAATTGACTTTTCATGAAAGAAGATGTAGTGGTAATAATGAGATAAAAAATGATAATATTAGGAGAACGAATATGATGCCAAAGAGTTTAAGGATATCCTATAAGGGTAACACACTTATGAAAAGTTCATTAGACAAGCACTAACCAAGTTGCTTTCGTAATGGTATGCTGTTGGGGAGAGCTTAGTCACGATACTATAGTGGAATGATTTTGTGACTAAATAAATTTATAATTAATAGGTGAAAATTTGGAACTTAATTATAAATCTTTTGAGTCCTAAGCACATATGTCCAAACATTCCCTCTGCTAGCTCGTGAAAACCAGAAATGCATTACACGATAAATCATATGAACAGAAATGGATAGAAATGGTGAAAATGGAGAAATGAGAAACATTTGGATATGATTATGATTTTTTTTTCAAAATGAAAATGAAAATAGAGAAAAGAAATCATTTGGAAATGAATGTGATTTTCTCCAAAATGAAAATGAAAATGACCTGAAAATGAATTTATGATTTTCGAATAAAATGAAGTTTGAAAATGGAAATAAATCATTTGGTCACAGTGAACCATTAAATATAGAAATATTAAATATATTTTCTCATAAATTCTTTTATGGTAAGGTCGTCATGATTTTAATGGAATTAGAATTGGGTTGAGAATATTATTTAATTGTAAATAAATTGAGATGCTTATTTTGGGAAATAGAAAAACAAATATTGGGTTGGATCAAATTATAAAGTATTGGGTTAAATGTCTAGAAAATACTTGTAACTGGACCTGATACGGGAGAGGCCGAAAAGCCCCTCATGTTAAAGGGAGGGATGACAAACCCTAGTATTAATAACTAAGATTGTCGCCCCCTATACTACTAGTTAGATTAGGAGTTCATTTTTCTAGTTTAAATAAACTTCCACAATTCAACAAGGATTTTACTTCTTCTCATTATAAATAGATGGAACCGGTAGGGCTAAAAACACAAATTTCAGATATTGTTACTCTGCTGAAAAATAGTGAGAGTTTTATTCTCTGAATATTAAATCTATTTTCCAGAATAACAATTCTATGAATTTTTATTGAGAAGAGGTTTTTGTTTTCACACTAAAAGTTAAGAGAACTATTTCTTGTTTTGTGTTTGATTCGAATCGTTTGAGCCCACACTAGAAGTAGTTCGTTGTATTAGAATAGCGGAGAAGACTGCTCGGTTGAAAGCCAGAAACAACAAGGATCCATCTAGCTGAAAGCATAGGTGCGAGTTCAAAATTTTTATTTTTCGTCATGCAAGGAAACAATTTTCAAACATATTTTTTTTCCAGCAATTGGTATAAGAGTGCCAGGTTGTGCTATGTTTGTAGTATAAAATGAGACCAAAATTTTCTCTCTTCTTCATGTATGATTAATTTTGATAAGATGTGATATTCTTGTAATTGTATGCATGTTTAGGAGAATGTATGGAAAAAAATGTATGGTATTATTTTCTTATTACATATGATAAAGTAATTTTGCTAAAGTTGTGATCCTTTGAAAATTAAATGTAATTTATTAATTTATCAAAAATGTATATACTAGATTGTGGACTATCATCTTGACACAGGTTTTAATTTTATTATTTTAAAATAAAATATGTGACTCGAAAATGAACATAGGAATTTCGTAACCAAATTTTTTTAATGGAACCCGAGACGCATCTAGACCAATCAAAATAATGCAAACCCAACCTAGTGAAATCGGTGCGAGACCGAAGGTGGTCTAGCAGCAGGAGGTTACTGGTGGTCCGACGATGATGATCAAACAAGAGCCGAAAGCCGTGGTCAGTGGCAGTTTGGTGGCACCCGACCGTGGTCGGCAGCAGCGACGAAAAGGAAATGGAGGAAGAAAGATTGCGATGATGGAAATGTGAACTGGTACCACATCAAAAACTCATGGTGGCATAATAGAAGACCTAAAGTATGCTTTGGGCGAATTTTGTAAAATTTTTTATTTTTTCTATGATGAAATCATGGACACTTTGGTTGGTTAGTCATTGAAATTTTTATGCTTTTATTCATGAGATAAGCATTATAGTATTTATATGGCTGAGAATGTATGTTCATGTATATATATGATAAGCATGCCATATAGTTTAGGGAAGAATGTCACATGTATTTTTCATACATTTATTGATCATTCATTATTGAAACCGGACATTAAAAACCTTGCATGTTTTTAAAATATTGAGTGGAAGAAGGTCTCTGAATGCGATCTATGGCCTCTATCAATGGTCTTTTGTGATGGCAAGAAAATTTAACTACCCCACAGTAGGATTGTCATGTGGACCTCACTAAGGAGATTTCCTAAAAGTAAGTAGAACTGTCTTCTAATTGTATGATAGTTGGACCGACCCCTGTGGTAGATATTATTATACGATATAGCACTAAGTTCTATCTTAAAAGAGGAAAACTAGTTATAGCATGTTCCTCAATGAGATTGTCCCACGATGACTCATTTGTGGTGCATGATGCAATAGGTGTTGAGTTGATGGTTATACACTCAAGATCTTCTAGGTAAGTAACTTCCCACGAAGCTCTACCTAAGTTAGAATGATGGCCAAACGTTACACAATTATTAGTAAGTGTAAATGCATACGCAATTGAGTTCATATATTAATTGAATGGAAATCCATGTTCGTACTAGTTGATCATGATCACCCTATGTTGACTTGATTCAATGGATGTAGGAATTATCATTGCAACTGCTTACAAATGTTTTCAGGTTTAATGTAAGATGCATGCATCATCTTAATGCATATCGTAATGTTACAAAATGTTTTCAAATATTTTCTTAATACAAAGATATTAATGAATGAATGTTTTATTTTTAGTTTAAAAAATAACAACTACTCCCCTATTAAACATAGTTACTGAAAATAAACTAAATAGGAATAACTATAAGGAATGAAAAAGGAACCTGATGTTTGTCCTGAGCTATGAGAAACTTAAAACAATTCTTTAAAATAAATGCCCTCCAACCACTCAAGCTGAGACTAAAAAATGTTGGGAGGAGTTTGATGAGATAGCTCGTTGCTATATGCTGGCAAGCATGACCAACACCCTTTATAAGCAACTAGAGAGTTGTAAGACTGCCAAAGTGATTCTAGAAATACTAGAAGATATGTTCGAAGGCCAAGCTGCCTTGATTCAACAATTAGTTATTACTAGTTTGATGAATGCCTAGCAAAAGCCTGACACTCCAATCAAAAACCATATGATTACTCTTATGAGATACTTTGTCGAGGTCGTAGATAATAAGGCCAACTTGGACCAGAACACTCAAATTGAGATGGTGTTCAAGAGCTTGTCCAAGGATTTTTCAAGCTTCTGGGCCGCGTATAACCTTGGGAATAAGTTCCTGATGCTAACAAAACTCGTGAAGGAGTTACAATCCTATAAGTTGATGTTGAATGACAGTCAACTAAACCAAATAGCAAAAGCAAACATAGTTGTCGCTTCTTCCTCAAAAGGGAAGGAAAAGTGCGCTAAGAAAGGCAAGGCTAAGCTCTTTGGGCCACCACAAATGGAAAGGAAGAGAACCAGGAAGCCTAAAGACTTATTTAAGTCTAAATGTTTCTTCTACAGTAAGAAAGTGCACTTCGACGTGAATTTTAAAGAGAGGAAGGAATACCTAGTCGCTAAAGAAAAAGGTATGGAACTCTTTATGATAGAAGCTTGTTTAGTGGAGGATTCAATAGAACTCTAGGTTATTGATTCAGGACCCACTAATCACTTATGTGTTTCTCTACAGGGGTTTGAGAAGACGAAAGATCTTTGAGATAAAAGTCTATCATTGCAAACCTGAAACAGTACAACTGTGGCATCTAAAGCACTAGGAGATGTACTTTTTATTTTGGTAATTTTAGGAAGATTATTTTCAAAGACTAAAATAATCTCTATTTTATTAAATCAAAGATGCACACACTTCTTGAGACTAAAATATTGAATAAAAGACTTAAAAATTCTCTCTAATGAGTCGAACCTTTGGTATTTGAAACTTGGTCATATTAACCAAGAAAAAATCACGAAACTTGTGAAAGATGACACTTTAAGTTTGCTTAAAAATTTTGATCTTCCACTATGTGAATCTTGCTTGAAAGATATGATGACTAAGTGATTTTTTAATGCAAACGGAACGAGGGCCGTAAAACTACTAGAACTTATGCACACTAACGTGTTTGGCCCCATGAGCATCAGTGTAAGAGGTGGTTACGAGTATTATGTAACATTTATTGATGATTATTCCTTTAACACCCCATACTCGGTCCAATGCTCAAACTCGACCTATGGAACGCCACATTAGCCATCCTAGTGACTCTCCATTTAAACCCACTAGAATCTCCAACATGCCACAAGTTAAAACATAAAACATGTATAGATTTAATGAAAAAGAAGCTCGCGAACTCACTTCCCTTGCTTCCTAAAATGCAATGAAAAATAACATGTGAACCTACTTCGCTTGCATGAACTTATCTTACTCTTTTCCTAAAGTCATAGATATTTGAAAAAGAAAGAAATAAAGAACATGTGAACTCTAAACTTTGCAAAATGATGTACCTTGCAGAACACAATTGTTCATCTATCTAACATAGGGGTTCGCATCCCTGAATAGTTCACACAATCTAAGACTTTCATGGAGTAAGTTTCTTTTAAACTGAGTAAGTCTCATAAACTACTCCAAAGTGTTTAGGTATTGCACACAAAGTTCGTAGGGTTTCTCGTATATCAAAATTTATTAAAGGTTCATAGATACCCGTTGGCCAGTCGATGGGGTTCGCACTTGTACAGTGTGCAACTCTATTAGTTCGCATCAATTTTGGCGAACTCTACAAAATTTTGTTAGTTTTGAATACTTCATGTTATTACTTATGGAAAACACAATGTTATAAATTACTTATTTATGAGTGAACTTGTAAATTTTAGAAAACATCAATCAAATTTTGACTATATTTATATAATTAAAATTCAGTTGTGTTTGTAAAACATTATCGGTTCTCAATTATAGACATAAAGAAAAACATGAGAAAACGAAAAATAACTAAGTCCTAAAACAATCGGCAAAGTCAGTAGAATTAATCACTAAGCCAAAATATAATTTTGACATTTCCTTTGATCCAGAGTTCACTTGTACTACCTCTACAACATTTATACTTCGTTTGGATCACCTGCCTCACCGTTGCTCACTTTGCGATCTAGCTATCTACAGTGCATGAAAAGGAGTGTGTCAGTTATTGCGAACTCAGTGAATATACATGAAAGAATAACCACAAAGCACGCACAAAACATAAGTTAAATAGAAACTTGGGAAGGTCATAGAACTTACAAATTGGGTTCGCCCTACTTACTATCAAACAGCTTTAGTTTGTAAAACATGATATTTTAGAAAATATAAATTTATTCATATGTTCTCTACTATTGGACAAGTGGACCTCTTTATAATGCCTCAGAATGACTCAATGAGTATTAAAATATCATAAAGCTAAGCACTCTCCAACACACCAAAATGTCCCATTAAGTGGAGCTTAACTCGACACTCCCTTATCTCTTTGACTTGTCATAGGACGTCTCACCCAAAACACAAAATATAAAAGGGAGTACTCACAATCCTATGGCATGCCATTATATCAAATAACTCAGAAGTTTATTGTCAAAATAATTACTTAAAACATAGAGCTCGCCAATTATGAGGAGCTCGTAAAGTACTATTCATGTTGAGCTCAAAATAAAGAGCTCGTATGTCACTGTTCATAAAAAACATATTTAACACTTTTGCAAAACAAAGTTTAAAAAAGACTTACTCTTGGAACTTAAGATAAAACCCTAAGCTCCTGGATAACAATATGGTTCACACATACAAGTGGCAATCCCTGAACACTCACCAATTGGTTAAACGCTTTTAAACAAGCTTCGCCTTTCCCTTGTCATTCATTGTAGATGGTTCTGTCAGATCAAAATTTCACAAACATACACGAGCCACTAAAAGACAAACCATATGAAAATTCATACATAACGCAAGTGAACCTAGGTTTTCACATGCTTAGCTTTTGCGAACCCAGTTTCCTTTGTTGCGAACTCTCCAAACATCAACATAACAGAAAATAGAGAGTTACCTTAGATCCTAAAAGTTAAGTTTTGGGTTCTTTAAAACTTGATGACAAAATAATCGACGAAGAATTTGAGAGAGCTTTGTTGTTTAATAGAATATGAAATTTGTAATAAAAATGGCTTAATTTATAGGGACTTAGTGTTTTAGTGTTCTTAGGATACCCTAATCGAAGTAGAAGTAGGAAATAGTTACGTGCAAGAATGGTGTTGTGAAAAGAAAAGTAAGTTGACTTCTTAATTTTGGAATAATTACCCTTTGACAACTCCTACTTTGGATTTTTGGCCCAAATAGTAATCATAGCTCGCCAAGCCCTCTGGCGATCCCTGCTTCGCCAAACCCATTAGCAATCATAATTCTCTGAATCTACTGACGAATAATAGCTCGACAAACCTACTAGGGTACACCATCTCCCCGGTCCTGTTGGAGTATACCTTCTCACCAGACCTGCTGGTGTAAACTAGCTCAGCAAGCCTTCTGGCAAACTCTAGCTCGCCAAGTCTTCTAGCGAACACTAGCTTACCAAACCCACTGGCGATCACAGTTCGCTAGGCTCAAACTTCTAGGCCTTATTTTAGGATGTTAAAACTCTCCCCCTCTTACGAAATTTTGTCCTCAAAATTACCTAGAATAGTTGAGGATACTGATGCTTCTTTGCTTCCTCAGTTTCTCAAATGGCTTCGTTGGTTTTATGGTTTTGCCACAACACTTTGACTAAAGGAACTCTCTTGGTTCGCAAAAATTTTTCCTCGCGGGCTATGGTTTCAACTGGTTCCTTGTCATAAGTAAAACCAAATAACACCTATATTTCCTCCACTGATACAGCATGGAATGGGTCTGCATGGTACTTCTTTAGCATTGACATATGGAAAACATCATGGAATTGCTCAAGTTTAGGTGGAAACTTGAGTCGATAGCCCACTAGACCAATCCTTTCAACCATTTGATATGGACCTATGAAGTTTGGTCTTAGTTTCCCATTTCACCGAAACCTTAAGAATTTCTTCAACGGCGAGACCTTTGAGAGCACTTTCTCGCCTACTTGGTACTCAATATCTTATTATTCTAAGCTAGCATAAGACTTTTGTCTGTTTGACGCAGTCTTTAGTCGTTACCATATCATCTTCACCTTCTCCACTATTTCGCAAACTAACTTTGGTCCAAAAATTCACCTTTCATCTAGTGTTGTCCCAACACAAGGGGTTCTACATTTTCTTCCATACAACGACTCAAAGGGTGCCATTTGGATGCATTCTCGATAGCTATTTTTGTACGCAAACTCTACTAAAGGTAGATTCCATTCCCAACTTCCTACGAACTCAAATACACAACTTCGTAGCATGCCCTCTAGTACTTCCATCACCCTCTCTGATTGTCCATCTGTTTGTGGATGGTAAGCAGTACTGAAGTTAGCTTTTGATCTCAAAGCTTATTGTAAACTTTTCCATAATCTCGAAGTAAATTAAGGATCTTGTTCGAAAGTAATGGAAACTGGTACACCATGGAGTCGTACTATCTCTTCCAGGTTTTGCAACGTGCAGTTCGTATGAATACCAAAAAAGTGTGAACTCTCCGTGAGTCGATCCACTATCACTGAGAATGCATCTTTTTTTGTTGCAGTCAAGCGCAAGCCTGAAACAAAGTCCATGGTGACTCTTTCCCACTTTCACTCTGGAATTTTGAGTGATTGAAACAATTCTTAGGAAAATTAGTGTTTTGCTTTCACATTCTGAAAAACTAAGCACTTCGCCACAAATTTAGTGACATCTCGCTTCAAACTAGGCCACCAATACAGTTCGCGTGGGTCATAGTATGTTTTTTTACTTCCTGTGTGCATAGCATAAGGGTTGTTGTGAGATTCAATAAGGATCACATGTCGTAACTCTTTATCACAGGGTACACAGAGTCTTCCAGGATAACAGAGTACCCTTTCTTCATTTAGTGCGAAGTCCCCCTGAACTCTTTGATCCACTTGGCAAACCCTCTTCACCAAGTCTTTGTCTGTGACTTACTTCTGTTTTATTTGTTGTGAGAGGGTTGGTTTCACTTGCAATTCAGCAAGTAGTACCCCATCACTTGTTACAGTTACACGCGTGAATAGATCTCGTTACTCACTCATTGATTTTCTACTTTAGGCATCTGCAACCACATTCGACTTTCTAGGGTGATATTCTATCACACAATCATAATCCTTCAACAGTTTGATCCACCTTATTTGTAATAAGTTCAATTCTTTCTGTGTGAGAAGGTATTTAAGGATTTTATGGTTCGTGTTGATGGTACATCGCTCCCTATATAAGCAGTGTTGCCAAATTTTGAGTGCAAACACCACCACTGATGCTCACTCCAGATCATGGGTTGGGTAGTTTCACTTATGAGGCTTCAACTGTCTTGAAGCATAAGGCAGCACCCTGCCTTCTTGCACCAACACGCAACACATTCCCATGTGCGAATGCGTCACTGTAAACTACAAAGTCCTTTCCCAATTCTGGTTAAATTAGTACAGGTGTTTTAGTGAGTATCACCTTAAATTTTTTTTAAGCTCTTGTATCTTTCATCAGTCTAAACAAACTCCTCATCCTTCTGTAGCAACTTTGTTAAGGGTGCTACAATGGTGGCGAACCCCTCAACAAATTCGGGGTAGTATCTTGCGAACCCTAGAAAGTTTCACACTTTAGTAGCACTCCTTGGCAATCTCCATTCCAAAATTGCCTCAATCATCTTTGGGTCTACGGGAACTCCCTCTACCGAAACCACATGACCTAACAATGCTACCTTATTAGGTCAAAACTCACACTTGCTAAGCTTCGTGAATAGTTGCTTCTCTCACAGTATCTGTAGCACAGTTTGTATGTGAGCATCATGCTTTTCTTCGGTTTGTGAATACTCCAGAATACCATTTATGAATACCACCACACACTGGTCAAAATACTCATGGAACACTCAATTCATCAAGTCCATGAATATAGCAGGTGCATTTGTTAATCCAAAGGGCATGACCAGAAATTCATAATGTTTATACCTTGTTATAAATGTTGTCTTTGCAACATCTACCTCATTCACCTTAAGCTGATAGTATCCTGATCTTAAGCCTATTTTTGAGAATACTGTGGCGCATTTCAGTTGGTCGAACAGGGTCATCGATTCGTGGTAATGGGTACTTGTTTTTTACAGTCAACTTGTTCAATTGTTTGTAGTTGATGCACATTATCGAGCTACCATCTTTCTTCTTCACGAACAGAACTGGTGAACCCCATGGTGACACACTTGGTCGAATGAAGCCTCTGCTAAGTAACTCCTTTGGTTGTATCTTATGTTCTTTAACCACTTTTAGTGCCATGCGATAAGGTGTAAATGATACTGGCGAGCAGCCAAGGTATAGTTCGATGTCGAACTCCTCTTTGCGATCTGGGGGTAGACCAGGTAGCTCTTTTGGAAACACATTAGGAAAATCTTCTACAATGTGTAAATCATAAACCCCTATCGCTTTTTTCTACGAACCCCTCACATAAGAGAGGTAGGCTTCGCAAGCTTTCTCCATTACCTTCTCTATTCTTATTGTCGAGACCATGTTGGATAGAAATTAGGTTTTCTCTCCAACTACAATAATTTCCACCCCTTCATCACCTTGCAAGGTCACTCTTTTTAGCTCGAAGCCCATCTTGGCTTTATGCTTAGTTAGTCAATCCATTCCTAAAATTATGTTGAACCCATAAAAGGGTAATTCCATCAAATCAACGAAGAAGACATGTCCTTGAATCATCAAGGGGCACCTACGATACACAAAATTGACTAGCACGCTCTCACCGAATGAACTAGTAACAATCATAAATTTATCTATGACTTCTACTGAAATTCCCAACTCACATGCCAGCTCGCTTCAAATGTACAAGTGTGTTGAACTAGAATCAATTAAAGAAAACAATTGTAGAGTTCGTAGAGTGAAGGTACCTGTGCTGACTTCGGTCAAACCCCGATCTTGTGGTTCCTTCATAGCATAACTCGTGCAATCCCTCCAGTCTTAGCTTGAGTAGCAACAGTGTGAGCTAGAGTTCGTTGTCCAGTTTACCTTGCGTCACCTACTTCACCTTGACCTTCACTACGAACTCCTGCTCGTACTAGTGTGGGGGTCAAATTTTGAGCTTGTGTCCCCTCTAATCATTCTAGGCAGTCTCTTATCATGTGTTCTTTGGACCTACACTTGAAACATCCTCCTGTCTTCTTGCAACATTCACCAAGATACCTTCGTTCACAGTGTTCGTAAAGTGACCAATTTGTCATTTTGTGTGAACCTCCTTTTTCAGCCTAGGTGTTACTCTGTTGTCACGAATGGTCTAATCAGAAACTACATTTGATGTTTCTATCAAAGTTATGTGAGTCACGATCCGTCTTATATGTTCACCCAGACTGTCAAGACACCTATTTCCCTGGCCTTATTTTAGCTTGCAGAGCCTCTATTCTTCGATAACCTTTTCCTTATCATCGTGTCATGGGGTACCAAATAAATTTGAATGTCGCGATGCATCCCAAAACAAAACCTTTTGCAACGATCCCTTACCTACGAAACCATCTCAGTTTTGTACTAGTTCAGTCGCACAAATTATGTTTCATACTCAGCCACAAAGAATTTACCTTGCACCAGGTTAATGAATTCTCAATTGTGAGATTCCATATACTATTTGCCCATGAATTTCTTCTTAAACGTTTCAAGGAAGAAACCTCAAATCAATCAGTTTGTAGCAGTTCCCTGCTTCACAGTGTTCCACCAGCGATAGGTTTTGTAAGTGAGTAAAGACACAGTACATCCCAACATTTTTTTCGCAGTACAAGCCATTTGCTCAAGGATCTTTGCAACACCCTTAAGCTAATACTCGCCTTGGTTGGATTAGTTTCCCTAACACCACTAAATTCCTTACTTCCTAGAGATCGCAGACACTTTAATGGAAATCCTCGACTAACTAGAGTACCATTATTACCAACGACGCATTGGAAATCTCCAATCATGGTTTGTACCAATGGCTCGACACTTTCATCCAGAACATTTTCCTTGCGAGGTTTCCTAGGCAATGTCGAAGTCTTATCACCCTTCGAAGGGTTCGCAGTGCCATTAACATGGTTCATATTGTCACGAACTCACTTCGTTTGCTTCCTAATATGTAGCAAAAATAAAATGTGAACCTACTTTGCCTACATGACCTCGTCTTATTCTTTTCCTAAAGTCGTAAATATTTGAAAAAGAAAGAAATAAAGAATATGCAAACTTTAAAATTTACAAAACAATGTACCTTGTGGAACACAACTGTTTGTCTATCCGACATAGGGGTTCGCACCCTTGAATAGTTCGCACAATCTAATACTTTCACGGAGTAAGTTTCTTTTTAAGCTGAGTAAGTCTCATGAACTACTCCTAAGTGTTCAGATATTGCGAACATAGTTCGAAGGCTTTCTTGTATAATAAAATTTACTAAAGGTTCAAAGATACCAGTTCACCAATCGATGGCGTTCGCACTTGTACAGTTCATAACCCTATTACTTCACATCAATTTTGGCAAACTCTATAAAGTTTTGTCAGTTTTGAATACTTCCTGTCATTGCTTATCAAAAACACTATGTTATAAATTATTTATTTAAAGTGAACTTGTAAATTTTTTAAAACATCAATCAAATTTGGACTATATTTATATATTTAAAATTTAGGTGTGTTTGTAAAACATTATCAGTTCACAATTATACATAGACATGACCACGCCCCGTAGCTTAACCAGCCTTAGCTTCGATCCTATCGAGCTACCTAAAGGACCCATGACTGGAGCTCGAGCTAGGTGCCTTTAAGAAGCTGTTTCAGCTTTATGTCTTCAACTTTGGAAGGAGATTCAGCTCATTGATGATGAAGACGCTCGAGCTAGCACTTTAAAGAATCCTTGCACCTTAGTGCAAGTTGACTTCAGCTCCTTTCTAGCTCTTCAAGTTTCATTCAGCTCCAATCAGCTCTCTTGAGCTTAACTCAGCCCGTTTAAACTCAATTTAAATTACTTTCAGCTCGTTTATTTTATCATTTAAATAACTTAAGTATTAGCTTTAATTTATTCAATTTAATACAACTCATGATAAAATTCCCTAGCTCAAATCAGCTCATTAATGGTTTCACATCTTTTGAGCTAGCCGAATTTAAATACTAGCTAGATCTTCATTTAAGTGTTTTTACTTTGCCATAGTATATTTTTTAATGTGTCTAGATGTTGTTTCATTAAGGACCAGCCGAATATACCTTGGAAATTAATGTGTTCATGAATTATAGAAGTACAGTCGAATGTGAAGGTTCATTAAATGTGAGGTGCATGCACGGCTAGATTCATCATAAAGAAGATTCATGCATGACTACCTTCAACGTATGGTGTGCTGATCTTTGAACTCTCAAGCATCCATTCTGCTAAAGAGTAGTTACTAAATAAACACCAAAATTATATTCATGAAGAAGGCTTAATGGATGGTGCATGAACAGCTAGTTACATCGAATGGGAGAATGCATGAATGTCCAGCTTCAAGAATCGTTTGCTGACTATTTGGCTCCTTTAAGTGACTATTCGGCCAAGAAGCATCTATTGGAAGATTCATTCATACCTAAGCTGAATCTAGACATGGTCGTTTAGCTCCTTGCATCCAAATTCATCTAGCTAAATTTTCCCACATTAGTAGTTGTCCATTAAAGAACTAATCGGTTGAACTTAGCCATCACATTTAGTAACTTTTCCCATAGCCGAATGCTTAGCTCTTAAGTCTTGTTGTCCATTCGGCTAGCCTTATGTAATGCTATAAATACTTAGCACATTTCTGTTGTAAATAACTTTTTCCAAATTATTAATCGAACTTTTGCTCTTGTGAGGTTTCTTCGTCTCTATTTTCGTTTGAGTCTCGAATTGACTTATCTAGCTTGCTAGTGGCATCAACCCAAACTCTTCTTTGAACTTATCACCAACCTTGGTGTGGCGTTCATCCATTACTTTATACCTTTGGTTCTTACCTTTTTATAGGTGACGGGTCAAGGTCCATCTTCTACCTTTCATTTATCCACCTTAAGCGATATAAGTCCCAGGGCAATACTCGTTATAGTATTGAATCGATCTTGAAGCTTGAGTTCATATTTCCATTCCATCCTATCTATCAACTATTTACTTTACTTATTTATTTTAACCGAACCTATCAAATATTAAGCCTAGCCTATCTTTTGAATTCCTTTTATCTACTTCTGCTCATACTTAACCAAATTATATCTTCTAACAATTCTAAAAGAACTTCTCATTGACGATCAAACAACTTAAGTGACTCGACTCAACCTTTTGAGCCGGATCACGTTATTGGTATCAGAGCTATTTAAATGAGGAGTGCCGACGTTCGTAGCAATCCCGAGATAGGTTTGTAAAAAATAGTTTTGAATTAAAAAAAATCAAGTCGTATCCCAAGTTCTTTTGTATTGTTCACTAGTATTTGAAAAAAAAAGTATACGAAGTCAAAAAAAATACAAAGTAAAAAAAATTCGTGTATAAAAAAAGTGAAGTGTTGAAATACTTTTTACTCATTCTTTGCGTTCCCGATCAAGTGAAGTTTCACACTATCCCTATCTAACCATCCTTAAACGCCACACTTAACCCGATTCTATTTTGTTTCAGCCTACCCTACACCCATTACATTATTTCCCTTGTTAACCATTTTGAAACCGACCCCAAAGCAACAAGTGAGTCTAAGTGAGACGTATTACGAAATTACGAGAGAAACAATTGAGTGGTAAAAGGCAAGAGCGAGTGAGTTCATTAGAGAGAAAGAAAAAGCCTTAAAAAGAATGAAAACACGAGTGAGAGTGAAAATCATTTAATCTTTCTTTTCTAGTGAAATAATGAGGTTTTGTGGTGAAATTATACATCTTCTTTGACAAAAAGCATGGAACAAAGCCTAAGTGAGAATGAGGCTGACACAACATTCCATGGAAAGGAGAAATCGATGCTCGTTCATGCTAGTAAGCTACTTGTTGTGAAAAGAAGTCTAAGGATTCAAAGTTTGGAAAACGAGCAGCAACGGGAAAACATCTTTCATTCCTGATGTCAAGTGCAATGAAAGATCTATAGCTTGACTATCGATGGTGGAAGCTGCACCAATGTGGCAAGTTCCCTCATGGTGGAGCGACTTGGCCTCACAACCACCAAGCACTCAAGCCCATACAAGCTCCAATGGCTCAACGACGGTGGTGAAATCAAGGTAACTAAACAAGTTCTTGTCACTTTTTCAATTAGAAAGTACGAGGACGAAGTGCTTTGTGACGTAGTTTCCATGCACACGAGTCATCTATTGCTAGAAAGACCATGGCAGTTTGACCGAAGAGTTGTCCATGACGGATATACAAATCGGTACACATTCAAGTATTTGGGAAAGAACTTCACGTTAGCCCCGTTGACCCCGACGCAAGTTTTCGAAAATCAAGTGAAAATGAAATCTTCTGTAACCCAATTGAAAGAAAAAGAAAAGAATGAAAAAGAAAGAAGAGAAAACTAAAAAGAAAAGAAAAATAAAAAAAAAAGTGAAAAGAAAACAAGAAAAGAAAATACGAAAGAAAGTTTGATTGCAAAAGAAGGTGAAATTCGGAAGGCAATTTTGTCAAGACAAACTGTTTTTGTACTCATGTACAAGGAAAATCTTATTAATACTAACGAATTATCCGAAGGGTTGCCTTCTTCTGTTTTGGCTCTCTTACAAGATTTCCAAGACGTATTTTTGAAAGAAACTCTGAGTGGACTGCCACCCATTCGCGAAATCGAACACCAAATAGATTTTGTACCTAGAGCTGTTATTTCGAATCTTCCCGCCTATAGAACGAATCCTGAAGAGACCAAAAAACTAAAAAGGCAAGTTAACGACTTGATGGGAAAGGGCTATATTCGAGAAAGCCTTAGCCCTTGTGCTGCTCCAGTTCTATTGGTGCCAAAAAAGATGGCACATGACGGATGTGTGTGGATTGTCGTGCCATGAATAAAATCACCATTAAATACTGGCATCCGATCCCTCGGTTAGATGACATGTTAGATGAACTAAGTGGAGCCAAACTATTCCCGAAAATTGATTTGAAAAGCAGCTATCACCAAATTCGTATGCGAGAAGTTGATGAGTGGAAAACAGCCTTCAAAATGAAAAATGGTTTGTATGAGTGGTTGGTCATGTCGTTTGGCTTAACCAACGCTTCTAGCACTTTTATGAGATTGATGAACTATGTGTTAAGGCCATTCATTGGTAAGTTTTGCGTAGTTTATTTTGATGACATCCTCATCTATAGCAAAACATTGGAAGAGCATGTTTTGCATCTCAAGTCTATTTTGGAAACTTTACGTAAGGAAACTCTATATGCTAACCTTAAAAAATGTACTTTCTATTCTGATAAGGTTATTTTCCTTGGTTTTGTAGTTAGCTCGCAAGGCTTGGAAGTGGACCAAAAGAATATCAAAGCTATACAAGAATGGCCAACCCCCACAACCGTTAGCCAAGTCTAGAGTTTCCATGGCTTAGCCAGTTTTTATCGTAGGTTTGTGCCAAATTTTAGCACCATAGTCGCGTCGTTGACAAGTGTGATCAAGAAGAACTCTTTTTTTTATTGGGGTGAAGAACAACAGAAATCTTTCATTGCCATTAAAAATTGTCTTACCAATGCACCCTTACTTGCGTTACTCGACTTTACTAAAACTTTTGAACTTGAGTGTGATGCATCAAGTGTTGGCATATGTGCTGTTTTAACTCAAGATGGATGCCCCGTTACCTATTTCAGTGAGAAGCTTAACAGAGCCCCACTTAATTATCCGGTTTATGATAAGGAAATGTATGCATTAGGTCGGGCTCTCGAGACATGGCAACACTATTTGTGGCCAAAAGAGTTTGTGATCCATTCCGATCATGAAGCATTGAAACATATCAAAGGCCAACACAAGTTGAATAAGCGGCATGCTAAATGGGTCGAGTATCTCAAGTCATTCCCATAGTAATTAAGTACAAAAAAGGTAAAGATAATGTTGTAGTTGATGTCTTATCGAGAAGGTATACACTATTATCTTCATTTGAATAGAAATTGCTTGGTTTTTCTTTCTTAAAAGAATTGTATACCAATGATGTTGATTTTGGTGAGATTTACTCTGCTTGTGAGAATACTGCTTTTGAGAATTTCTATAGGTATGATGGCTTCTTATTCAAGGAAGGAAAGCTATGTGTTCCACAAAGTTTTGTACGAGAATTATTTGTCCAAGAAGTGCATGGTGGAGGCCTTATGGGACACTTTGGTGTTCACAAAACCTTAGCAACACTCAATGAACACTTCTATTGGCCTAGGATGAAACGAGACATGGAACGAGCATGCGAAAGGTGTTTGACATGTAAGAAGGCCAAATCAAAGGTTCAGCCACATGGTTTGTATACTCCCCTGCCCATACCCGAAGCACCTTGGATGGATATATCCATGGATTTCATACTTGGACTACCTAAGACAAAGACGGGGAAGGATTTTATTTTTGTTGCAGTTGATCGTTTCCCTCAAATGTCCCATTTTATTGCTTGTTCAAAGACTAATGATGCTGTTCATATTTCTAATCTTTTCTTTAGGGACAAATTACGTTTGCATGGAATCCCACGAACCGTCGTCTCTGATCATGACACAAAATTTCTTAGCCACTTTTGGAGATCTTTATGGAGTAAACTCGAAACTAAGCTATTATTTTCAACAACTTGTCATCCCCAAACGGACGAAAAAACAGAGGCAATCAACCGAGTCCTATCCACTTTATTGCGAGCCGTCATTCGGAAGAATTTAAAATCTTGGGAAGATTGTCTGCCACATGTCAAATTTTCCTACAATCGACCTATTCATACGACGACCCAATATACACCTTTTGAAATAGTTTACGGTTTTGACCCATTGACGCCTTTAGATTTAATTCCTTTACGTAATGATCAATTAATACATTCTGATGCTAGGAAGAAGGCCGACTATGTGAAGAACTTACATCAAAAGTTACGGGCCAATATAGAGTCCAAAGCTAAATCATATGCATAACAAGCCAATAAGGGGTGCAAAAGAATAGTTTTTGAACCCAGAGATTGGGTTTGGGTTCATATGCGTAAAGAACGCTTCCCAGCCCAAAGAAGGTCCAAATTATTACCTCTAGGAGACGGGCTTTTTCAAGTTCTAGAACGCATAAATGACAATTCATATAAACTTAATTTACCGGGTGAATATAATATAAGGGCCAGTTTTAACGTGTCTGATCTGTCTCCCTTTGAAGTAGATTTTGACTTGAGGACATTTGAAGAAGGGGAAATGACATGACCATGCCCCGTAGCTCAACTAGCCTTAGCTCCGATCCTATCGAGCTCCCTAAATGATCCATGACTCGAGCTCGAGCTAGGTGCCTTCAAGAAGCTGTTTCAGCTTTATGTCTTAAAATTTGGAAGGAGATTCAGCTCATTGATGATGAAGATGCTCGATCTAGCACTTTAAAGAATCCTTGCACCTTAGTGCAAGATGACTTCAGCTCCTTTCTAGCTCCTCAAGTTTCATTCAGCTCCAATCAACTCACTTGAGCTTAATTCAGCTCATTTAAGCTCAATTTAAATTACTTTCAGCTCGTTTCTTTTATCATTTAAATAACTTAAGTATTAGCTTTAATTTATTCAATTTAATACAGCTCATGATAAAATTCCCTATCTCAAATAAGCTCATTAATGGTTTCACATCCTTTGAGCTAGTCAAATTTAAATACTAGCTAGATCTTCATTTAAGTGTTTTTACTTTGCCATAGTATATTATTTAATGTGTCTAGATGTTGTTTCATTAAGGACCAACTGAATATACCTTGGAAATTAATGTGTTCATGAATTACGTAGGTACAGTCGAATGTGAAGGTTCATTAAATGTGAGGTGCATGCATGGCTAGATTCATCATAAAGAAGATTCATGTATGCTACCTTCAATGCATGGTGTGCTGATCTTTGAACTCTCAAGCATCCATTTGGCTAAAGAGTAGCTACTAAATAAATTCCCAAATCATATTCATGAAGGAGGCTTCATGGATGGTGCATGAACAGCTAGTTACATCGAATGGGAGAATGCATGAATGTCCAGCTTAATGATCGTTTGCTGACTATTTGGCTCCTTTAAGTGACTATTCGGCCAAGAAAAATCTATTGGAAGATTCATTCACACCTAAGCCGAATGTAGACATGGTCGTTTAGCTCCTTACATCCAAATTCATCCAGCTGAATTTTCCCACATTAAAAGCTGTCCATTGAAGAACTAATCGGTTGAACTTAGACATCACATTTAGTAACTTTCCGCATAGCCGAATGCTTAGCTCTTAAATCTTGTTGTCCATTCGCCTAGCCTTATGTAATGCTATAAATACTTAGCACATTTCTGTTGTATATAACTTTTTCCAAATTATTAATTGAACTTTTGTTCTTGTGAGGTTTCTTCCTCTCTATTTTCGTTTGAGTCTCGAATTGACTTATCTAGCTTGCTAGTAGCGTCAACCCGAACTCTTCTTTAAACTTATCACCAACCTTGGTGTGGCGTTCATCCATTACTTTATACCTTTTCTTCCTACCTCTTTATAGGTAACGGGTCAAGGTCTATCTTCTACCTTTCATTTATCCACCTTAAGCGATATAAGTCTCGGGGCAATATTCTTTATAGTATTGAATCGATCTTGAAGCTTGAGTTCACATTTCCATTCCATCCTATCTATCAACTATTTATGTTACTTCTTTATTTAAACTGAACCTATCAAATATTAAGCCTAGCCTATCTTTTGAATTCCTTTTATCTACTTCCGCTCATACTTAACCAAATTATATCTTTTAACTATTCTGAACGAACTTCTCATCAACGATCAGGCAACTTAAGTGAACTCAACTCAACCTTCCGAACCGGATCACGTCATACACATAAAGAAAAACATAAGAGAACATAAAACTAACTAAGTCCTAAAATAATTGGCGAAGTCAACAGAATTATATCACTAAGCCCAAATAAAATTTCCACATTGCCTTTGATCCAGAGTTCGCTTATACTACCTTTACAGCATCTATACTTCCACTAGATCACTTCCCTCGCCATTGCTCACCTTGCGATCTAACTATCTAGAGTGAATGGAAATGAGTGTGTGAGTTATTATGAACTCAGTGAATATACAAGAAAGAATAACCACAAAGCACGCACAAAACATAAGTTAAACAGAAACTTGGCAAAGTCATAAAACTTGCGAACTTGATTCGCCATACTTACTGTCAGATAGCTTTAGTCTATAAAACATGATATTTCAAAAAATATAAACTTATTTATATGGTTTTTATTGTTGGATAAGCGGATCACCTTATAACGCCTCAGAATGACTCAGTGACTTTTAACATATCATAAAGCTAAGCACTCTCTAACACACCAACATGTCCCATTGAGTGGAGCTTGGCTTGACACTCCTTTATATCTTCGACCTGTTCCTGGGCGTCTCGCCCAAAACACAAATCATAAGGGGCATACTCACAATCCTATAGCATGCCATTATATCTAAGAATTCAGAATTTTTTCATCAAAACGATTACTTAAAACTTAAAGCTCACCAATTATAAAGAGCTCATAGAATACTGTTCAGGTTGAACTCACAATAAAGAGCTTGTATTCCACTGTTCATAAAAACACATATTTAACACTTTTGCAAAATAGATTTTAGAAAAGACTTAGTCTCAGAACATGGGATAAAACCTTAAGCTCTTTGATAACATTATGGTTCGTACATACAAGTGGTGATCCTTTGTTTTGAACTCTCCTACACATCAACAGAATAGAAAACAGAGTCCTACTTTAGATCCTAAAAGCTAAGTTTTGGATTATTTAGAACTTGATAACAGAATAATAGACGAAGAATTTGACAGTGCTTTGTTGTTTACCATAATATGAAATTTCTAATGGAAAGGTCTTAATTCATAGGCACTTAATGCTTTAGTGTTCTTAGGATACCCTAGTCGCTGTAGAAGTAGGAAAGAGTTATATGCATTAATGGTGTTGTGAAGAGAAAAATAAGTTGACTTCCTAATTTTGGGATAATTACCCTTTGACTACTCCTAATTTTGACTTTTGGCCCAAATATTAATCACATCTCACCAGGCCCTCTGGCGATCCTTACTTAGCCAAACCTACTAGAGATCATAATTCGTTGAATCCACTGGCGAACACCAACTCGCTAGACCTATTAACATACACTATCTCTCCAAACTTGTTGACGTACACCGTCTTTTCTGTCTTGCTGGTATATAACTTCTCACTAGACGTACTAGCGTAAATTAGCTCGACAAGCCTACTGAAAAACTCCAACTCATTAAGCTTTCTAGTGAACACCAGCTTACCAAACCCATTGGCGATCACAATTGGCCAGGCTCAAACTTCTAGGCCTTATTTTAGGGTATGACAATGCCACATATGGGTATGTGTACCTAATGCACAACTATCAAATACGAGCAAATACGATAACAGAGAGCGGCTGGTTGATTTCTATGTAGTTGGTTGACTTTCAAATTAGGGATCTAAATTGCTATTACTCCAAAATTGGCTCTGTTTTACCGTTTAGCCTCAACTTTACCAATTTTGACAAATTAGTCTAGTTTATCTCTCGACCTCACCAACTAACCCAAGACTTATCAAATTAATGCTCGATAAGATCTCCTCTCGATCTCACTTTTCTTGATTTTCCCTTAAGGGTGTCAATCCTAAGTTTTAAAGTCTATTCGATTTAGTCTAATTTTGCAATTTAGTCCTTGAACTCTAAAATCAATTACCCATCATTTCCATCAACCAACCCCTAGATATTTAGCCACTCATGCTTGTATTAAAACCCATTAGCAAGAAATTAAATGAAAGTAGCATTAACTTAAACCATAAGTAAAGTAATAAAAATCCAAGCTTTATTGCAAAAGCATGGATAGCACAACATTGATGCAAGAACAGTAAACAAGAACACTAAAGAAATTATTTTGAACAAAAAAAAATTAAAGAAACTGAACAGCATTGACATTGAATTAATATGTAAGTAAAAAAGAGTTTGAAGGTTTGTCTAAGCAAATAAATCCTAGCTACAATAGTAACTAACTTAAGTACCAGCTATGAACTAAAGAAAACAAGAAAATGTGTAGAGAAAATAAAATCCTAGACTATATAAAAGAGAAAACTAAACCCTAAAAGATGAAGAGAAAACCCTAAGAAAACTAAACTAAACTAAGGCTTGTGTCTAATGTATTTCTCTTAGCCATTTTGGCTTCTTTTATTAGTGTGTTGACCCAATATTTTATGCCCGAAATGCCCTTGAGCGTGTATTTTTTATTGACGAACATGTTGGACAAGGGCTACCCATCTACTCATTTTTGGTTTGCCTTAGACGGTGATATTGCGATGCCCAGGGCTTGGTATCGTGATATCCTCGTCAATCTTGAAATAGGGTAATCATTGGGAGTTGGGTATCGTGATACCACTGGACAAGGCATCAATCTTCTTCAATTTAGCACTGTCAAGGGTATCATGACTTCCAGGCTTCAATATCATTATACCCCCTTCTAGACGATGTTTTCACTCATGTTTGGGCCTCCAACAACTCCCTATAACACTCAACCAATCATGTAACAGCCCGTTTTTACTGGTGTCAAAAACTATGGTTCTGCGACCACGATTCCAATCAACGAGTCAATATTTTATTATTTATTTAATATCTATAGAACTATTAAAGTGTCATATTAAAATTTGGTTAGAAAATTTTAACGTTTAGATAGTTAATTATGTAAAAAAAAGGATAAAATCGTAAAAGTTGTAAAAGTTAATAGCTATAAGTTTAATTATATTAAATAGTTATAAAATCATGAATTAAGGGCTTTGTATGGTAAATCTATCAATTTTCTTTATGGTGGACGGTTAGGTGATAGTTTTATATGAAATTTGATTAATTAAAAAAGGTTGAAATGGTAAATTAATAAAAAAATTAAAAACAAAAGATGACAAAACATGTTATCATCTTCATTTCACCAACACCACCAATTCTTAAAAGAGAAACATTATTGTTGAGCTATGACACTATAACAGTGCGGATATAGCTAAACCCCAAAGAAACTAGATAAGGACAAAACACATTGATAGAAAGTATCATAAGGGAGACGATAGTGTTTGACGGAATAGTGGATGTAGTCAAAGATCGCATCAAAGGACAAACCATGGGGATTTGTTTTACCAAGACTCTTCTAGCTAGAGAGTTCTTTGAGAAACATATGGAGGGCATAAGAATGCGAAAAATGACTCATCTACTTCTCTAGGGAAAATGGAAGACTATTGGATCTGGTGTCCCAAGTGTAGTATTTTCGTCTATGTACAATTATAATATTTTCGAACAGATTGGTTAATAAAATAATTCATGGATTACATTAATGTACTTTGTATAATATTCTTATGTGGTTTTTGCATGCAAAGAAAAATAGAAGCAAATGCTGACTCACAAGTTATCTAATGTTTAAACTAATACTAAGTGATATTACGTAGTTGGATCATAATATATAAAGACAACTTGTATTACTAGACGAACCTAAACATGTCCTTAGTTTAATTGGAAATGAGAAAATTGATTGAAAGACTAATATGTCATTGACCGCCTATAAACGAGTTATCGTTTATAGTAAAATATAATACCAAAAATATATCAGAATTAAAACGACGGTGTCCGCAAGTGCACGGGTCAAATTGTAATATAGTTAGTACAATGAAATACTTGGAAGTATTTCGAAGATCGTACCCAATGGAGGATGAAATAAATTATAAAAAATCTTTTTTACAATAATAATTCTAAGAAGTAGTGATTAATTTCTATATTACGATGAATAATAAAATAGATTAATGAGATAAATTCAATAACAAAAACAAGTAAATAAGACAAATAAAAAAATGATAAAATTCAATAAACTACTTAGGAAGACTAACTTGCTTAAGGGTTTGTAACTAACTTCAAATTAGGGTTTTAAGGTGGATTAGCTATCGATTAACCAATTATTACCTCCCGGCCTCTAATTAAATAATCGATTGGTTGATACACGCTTATCTCCCGACCTCACTTTCTCAACCAGAATAAATTACGATTTACTCAATTCGACTTATCTCCCGATCTTGTCTAGCCTATGGTAACTTCCTGGGGTTGTCAATCCTAGTAATATAAGAGCACATAATATACCAACTAATCCTCTCGGGAAAACTATAAATCCTCTGTTAACCACTTCCCTATCCACTTGGTAATCTCCCCTAACGGATTTAGCCACTCATATTATTCATAATCTCTATCTCAATTATACAAGTCATGTGAAGAACATGATTAACTCGGAGGAGAAACGAGATTTCGATAATTGTAGATTTGATATCGAATGGAGAACGGAGTGGCAAATCAATTGATTGCAATAAAGAAATAAACCAAATGCAAGAATAAGTAAACTGAAATACTTCGATAAAATAAATAAACTCTTGGATCAAAACTTATTCCAAGAGGAAAAACAAATAGCTATTGAAAAGCCAAAAGAAAATTAATCTACTCCTACTCCTAACCTACTAGGGTTTTTGAGTGCGTCTAGGATGACTTAATTAAAACAAACCCCAATGTCTTATTTATAAAAGAGTTGGCAACCCAAATTCGATCTTCGACACGTCCTAGGTCTTCATATAAAGTTGATTGTACGAACGAAAATAGCCTCGATATTCTTGGGCATCATGTCGACCTGTATCGTGCCACACCATGTCTATAGCGCAAAACGACATGGAAATCCTACCTTGTGTCATTTGTTTTGTGCTTTGGCAGCTCGAGAAACTTGTACATCACTCGTGCCTTACTTCCACGTCAATTGGACCTATAATTCTTCATCCTACACACTCAATTACACATTAGTACTACCTAAGGCCTGTGTCGGCCTATTGGGTCACAACACTTACAAAATGTGTTAAAAAATTTATTTTATTAATATTTAATCCTAAGGCCTAAGTACCAAAATTGTAATATAAAATCATAAATTGCATAGAAAACAAGCTCCTTAAGTGCGTAATTGACTGAAATGCAGTTCAAATACCTTGACACTTGAGTCTTTACTTGTCCTCAAGCAAATTAAACCAAAACGAAATAAAAACTATAGCTAAACAAGGTACTTGAGCCTAACTTGATACACGAGATTAGGTCAGAGCACCGACACTAGGAAAATTTGCTTAATATATATAACTCTAGCTAGAAATTTAAACAATTCATAGTTATTTACACCTAAACAGAATAGGTAAATAAATTACAAAGTAAACAAGTTAAAGAAATTTAAGTATATATCTCCATCAAAATGTATATATGAATATAGTATTTATTTTTGCCAGCTATAGTTAGTTAGAATATTTTTTCCTAGTCATTTTATTTTTGCCCACGCTTTGAACTCTAATGCAGTAATATTTCCCCGTATAATCCCTTATGATTTTTTATGCCAATGCGATTGAGATTTTTCTCAGACACTTTCTTGTAAGTGTTATATTAGTTATTGGAAACACGGAAATTTACACATTT
>CM025141.1:20949511-20962029 GCA_013467495.1 Gossypium gossypioides
GAAAAGAAAGATATCATCTTTCTTCCATCTTCACCATCGAAAATCAAAGAAGAAAAACACCATAGAAGCTTGAACATTCGACCTTCTCAATTTTGCTTGCATGTGAGTATTGTTTATCTCGTTTTTAATTATTTCTATATTTTTGGAGTCGTTATAGCTTAATCTAGCTAGCCCAGGGACTAATTTGAAAAACTTTTGAATGTTTAAGGTTTTACCATGAATGTATTTTAGTTATTTGTGATGTTTAATGGAAGAAAAAAAATCTTTGTTGTTAAAAAAACAACTTTTGTTAAGTAATCTTTGATGAATTTGTAAATTAGGGATTTAATTGTAAAATGTGAAATATTCATGGTGTATTCGAGAAATAATGAAATGTGTGGGCTATTATATGCTTGTATGATTTTCGGCTAGGCTTGGGTAGGGATGAAATTGCATGAATTTCATTTTACGAGCCTAAAGACTAAGTTGTAAAGAAATAAAAAATGTAGGGGCAAACTTGTAATTCTTTTAAAATGTGATTTGAGTTAAATTGAATAGAATGATTATTGAATTTAGTTGAATTTATTCATTTAGATCAAGATAAACCACATACGGCTTTAGATCGAGGGAAAAAAAAGCTTCGGATTAGTCGACTTTATTTTCTACGTTTATCGTCGAGGTAAGTTCGTATGTTTGAGTTTCATTTTTATTTTTTGAATTGAATGTTATTACTGTATAATACTAAATTGAGTGTTGACGGAAAAATCCAACGGGGTAACGTCAATCATCAACAAATGAAAATGGATAGCTTTAGGCTAATGAATACGAAAAAGGGATAGCTTCGGCTATCGATTATGGAAAGGGATGGTGACGACCATCAACAATGAAAAGGGACAGTGACAACCATCAAACAATGAAAAGAGAGGGCTTCAGCTATCGATTTATGAAAAGGGATAGCTTTGTCTATCAAATTATAAAAAGGGATGGTGACGACCATCGAACAATGAAAAGGGTTGGTGATGACCATCAAATTATGAAAAGGGATAGTTTCGGCTGTCGAACTATGAAAATGGGATAACTTCGGTTATAGAATTACGAAAAGGGATGGGTTAACCATCGTATTATTACATCGTCTGAACTTTGGTAAGAGTTTCAATGTAAATTACATTAGTTTGATGAATGGTAAGTAATGCGTACCTTGTGAAAGTTAAAATTATAATTGTACATATATAAGTTTTTGAGTTAGTTATTCTCAAGTTGGATTTGGTTTACATGCCTTGTGGTTGTATATTGTATTGGCAATGTTAGACTGTGTGTGTTACAAACTTGCTAAGCATGACAGGCTTATTTTGTGTTAATTTTTTGTGTTTTGTAGTTGTCGGAAGTTCGTTTGGGTTGGAAAAGTCGTCGGAGATCTATCACACTATCTATTGGATCTTTCGATACTTACGGATGTTTAATTTTGGTTGTAATGGCATGTATAGGTATTTTGGCTAATGTTGGCCATGTGTTTTGGTTGTGGAATAGCCAATTGGTTTGACTTGTGATTTTGCATTTTGATGTTGATATGACCTTAGTTTATGGCATGTAAATAATAAGTTTGAATTATGATAGATGAATATGCATTTTGTATAAGCCTTATATCTTGTTGTGGTTTGGTATCTTACTATGGAAGGTATTTATATATGTCTATTGATGTTGGTGAATAAATGACATATTTTGTGCCATTTGATAGGCTTTGGTAAGTTAATTCAATGGTTTGAATTGTTGCAAGTTTAGTTGAAAGTTAGTTAGTCATTTTGGCAAATTTGAATACATGGTTAAACAAGTTTATATATTGTCATTTGAGGTGTCTAAGGGCATATTGGTTGTATGATGTTATATCATATGTACATGACTTATTTATGCTTGATTTTGGTGCCGTATTAAGGCATGTGCATGTGTATTTTTGTTATAGGTACATGCTAGTTTGGGTGAGAAAAAAAGGCTTGTAAAATGGCCTATTTTCGTACACATAGGCAGAGACACAGGCATGTGTCTCAGCCATGTGTGACACACGGCTAGGTGACATGGTTGTGTCTCCCTGTAGCTTTGAAAGGGTTGCAAGTCAGGCAATTACACGGCCTGGCACATGGGTGTGTGAGGTTATTTCGAATGGTACACGACCTAACACACGGGCGTGTGGCTTGGCCGTGTGACCAAGTTAAAGAGTTACACGGGCACGGACATGGGCTGAGACAAGGCCGTGTATCCCCATTTCGAATGCTCACACGGCCTAAGACGCGGGCGTGTCTCTTGGCCGTGTGAGTCACACAGCCTGACCACACGGTCGTGTGACCCTTGCGACTTTGAAAATTTTCAATATTTTTCAAAAAATTCTTTGATTTTTCGATTTAGTCCCACTAGTTTCTAACGCGTATTTTGGGCCTCGAGGGCTCGTATACGAAACAATATGAATGATTTTGTTTTGTTTTTTATATGAATATTGATGTGTTTTGAAATGTTGAAATTTTTGTCTGTTTGTTCTGTAATCTCCAATAATGCTCCGTAACCCAATTCCGACAACAGATACGGGTTAGAGGTGTTACATTTATTGGTATCAAAGCTACAATTTAGTCGATTCTCAGACTATACGTGGCGCGTACGAGTCTAGCTATACATGCCATTATATAACCTGTGATAGTGTGATATCTCCTAATCGTTTTAAAATATGTTTTCATATAGAAATGATGTCCAACCGAACTGACTTCGATGAAGTTGAAATTAACGTGCAAGCTTCCATTCATGGAGCAGCGTCAAGTGGTTCGAGGCCCGTATTTGAGGGCCTGAGAGGAGAAGCTAAGGAAGCTTTCTTTCAAATGATGAGTGGGTGGTTTATCGAGTTTGTATGAACGAACCCGACGGCTCAACGACCTTTACCCCCTCTTATTCCCCAACCGGTTCCTATTGTTCCCTTAGGCGTGGAAACAGTACGAGCTAATAAACCGCCAATTGATAAAATTCACAAATATGGGGCTAAAGGATTTTGAGCTACAGTTGATGATGATCCTGAGAGAGCTAAGTTTTGGTTAAAGAATACTATCTGAGTTTTCAATGAGTTATCTTGTACACTAGCTGAATGTGTAAAGTGTGCAGTATCTCTACTAAAAGATTCAGCATATCAGTGGTGGAATACCTTGACTTCAGTTATGTCGTGGGAGCATATCGACTGGAATTCTTTCAAAGTGAGTTCAGAAATAAGTATGTAAGTCAAAGATTCCTTGATCAGAAGTGTAAAAAATTTCTCGAGCTTAAGTAGAGCCGTATGATAGTGTCAAAGTATGAATGAGAATTTGTTGGTTGAGTAAATATGCTTGGGAGTGCATTCTGACCGAGACTGCAATGTGTAAACAGTTTGAAGATGGATTAAACGAGGATATAAAGCTTCTAGTTGGGATCCTCGAGCTAAAAGAATTCGTTGTTTCAGTTGATAAAGCACATAAAACCGAGGAGCTTAGTAAAGAGAAAAGAAAATACGATTTTAAAGCCAGAGATTCAGGAAAAAGGTCGACAGGGAAGTCATATCAGTCACAGTCGAAGAGATCAAAAGAATACCATAATCGCTTGATTGCTTCAGAGGGTTACTTTGATAGAGACTGAGGCAAACATTATGCAGGTTCTAAAACGCAAGCTATTTCTGTGGCTAGCGTAGGTAGTGTTAAAGATAATAAACTTGATTGTCAACGATGTGGACGTCGACATTTTAACGAGTGCAGAGCAAAAGATGGGGCGTGTTTCAAGTGTGGTTCGCTTAAGCATTTTATTCGTGATTGCCCAGAAATATTTGAGAAAAAAAAGTTCAGAATGTTCGACCCAACAATACTACCACGAGAGTTAGACCACCTCATAACACTCGTAACCCTCGTAACAAAGGACTCTGCTGTGAGATCTGATGCTCGAGAACCTACTAGGGCTTACGCTATTCGCGTACGAGAGGAAGCTTCTGTGCCAGATGTTATTACGGTACTTTCTCTATCTTTGACACTGATGTTATTGCTTTGATTGATCTGGGATCAACTCATTCATATATGTGCACGAACTTAGTGTTTAGTAAGAATTTACTTGTTGAGTCCACTAAATTCGTAGTTAAAGTGTCGAACCCCCTAGGTCAACATGTATTAGTTGATAAAGTTTGCAAGAACTATCCGTTGATGACTCAGGGTTATAGTTTTCTGGCTGATTTGATGCTATTGTCATTTTACGAGTTTGATGTGATTTTGGGCATGGATTGGTTAACTCTAAATGATGCTGTTGTAAACTGTAGATAAAAGTTTATTGTATTGAAATGTCAGAATGGTGAGACACTTCGTATTGAATCAGATAGTGTGAGTGGGTTGCCTATGGTTATTTCAGCTATGTCAGCACAGAAATATGTGAGAAAAGGTTGCAATGCTTGTCTTGCTTATGTATTGGATACTAAAGTGTCTGAATCGAAGTTTGAAATAGTGCCAGTGGTTTGCGAGTATCTTGATGTGTTTCCAAAAGAGTTGCCTAGATTACCACCGATTAGAGAGGTTGAGTGTGCTATTGAATTAGTGCTGGGGACATCACCGATCTCGATAGCACCGTATAAAATGGCTCCTGCTGAGTTGAAAAAGTTGAAAGCACAGTTGCAAGAATTGACAGATAGAGGTTTTCCTCGACCCAACTTTTCACCTTGGGGTGCACTTGTTTTGTTCGTTAAGAAAAAGGATGGATCGATGAGATTGTGTATTGACTATATCGTCAGCTCAACAAGGTTACAATCAAGAATAAATATCTACTACCTCGAATTGACAATCTGTTTGATCAGTTGAAAGGTGCCACAATATTTTCAAAAATTGATCTTCGTTCTGGCTATTATCAGTTGCGAGTGAAAGATTAGGATGTGCCAAAAACTGCATTCAGAACCAAGTATGGACACTATGAATTTATTTTGATGCCGTTTTGTTTAACTAATGTATCTGCAGTATTTATGGACTTGATGAATAGAATCTTCAAACTGTATTTAGATATATTTGTTGTGGTATTTATTGACGACATTCTGATCTATTCTCGAGACGAGTCCGAGCATGCTGAACACTTGAGAATTATTTTGCAAACCCTACGAGATAAACAACTGTTTGCTAAATTTAGCAAATGCGAGTTCTGGCTCTGAGAAGTCGATTTTCTGGGACACATAGTATAGGCTGAAGGCATTAGAGTTGATCCAAGTAAAATTTCTGCAGTTGTTGACTACAAACCATCGAGAAGTGTATTTGAAGTTAGAAGTTTCCTGGTATTAGTTGGTTATTACAGAAGATTCGTAAAAGGGTTTTCAATGATAGCTACACTGATGACGCGACTTTTACAGAAAGATGTAAAGTTTGAATGGTCCAAGAAATGTCAGCAAAGTTTCGATCAGTTGAAAGCACTGTTGACCGGGGCACCAGTTCTGGTTCAGCCTAAATTGGGTAAATAATTTATGATTTTTAGTGATGCATCATTAAGTGGTTTAGGTTGTGTTTTGATGCAGGAAGGCAAAGTGATAGCTTATGCTTCCCGACAGTTAAAGCTGCATGAAAAGAACTATCCGACACATGACCTAGAGTTTGCAGCTATTGTGTTTGCGTTGAAAATTTGGCGACATAATTTGTTTGGCGAAAAATGTCATATATTTACCGATCACAAGAGTTTGAAGTATATAATGTCGCAGAAAGATTTGAATCTGAGACAGCGCAGATGGCTCAAGCTGTTAAAAGATTATGAGTTGATCATTGATTATCATCCGGGAAAAGCAAACGTAATTGTTGATACTTTAAGTAGAAAGTGTTTGTTTCCTCTGCAAACGATGAATACGCGTTTGACATTATCTGATGATGGCTCGATCTTAGCTGAGTTGAAAGCTAGACCGATGTTTTTACAACATATTTGTGAAGCTCAAAAGTGTGATGACAAGTTGTTAGATAAACGAGCACAGAGTGAGTCGACTTCCGATTCAGAATTTCAGATAGGACTCGATGATTGTTTATTGTTCAAAGGTATAATTTGCGTACCGAATAACCTAGAGCTCATACAGAGAATCTTACACGAAGTTCATAATGGTAGCTTGTCTATTCATCTGGAAAGTAATAAGATGTACGGTGATTTGAAACAGATGTATTGGTGGCCAGGAATGAAATGCGAGATTTCAGATTTTGTATCGAGATGTTTAGTATGTCAACAGGTTAAGGCTGGACATCAGGTACCTTTTGGATTATTGCATCCAGTGATGATACTGAAAAGAAAATGGGATCGAGTTACAATGGACTTCGTATCAGGTTTACCCTTATCTCCGAGGAAGAAAGATGCAATTTGGGTTGTTGTTAATCATTTGACGAAGTCTACACATTTTATTCTGGTACGTATAGATTACTCCCTTGAGAGATTAGTTGAATTATACGTTTCTGAGACTGTCAGACTGCACGGGGTACCAGTTTCCATCATTTTGGATAGAGATTCATGGTTTATATCGCTATTTTGGAAAACGTTACAGGAATCCCTTGGTACACGGTTGTATTTTAGCACTGTATTTCATCTTTAGACCGATGGTCAGCCTGAGCGTGTTATTTAGATACTCGATGATATGTTTTGTTGTTGTGTATTAAAGTTCGAAGGCAACTGGGAGAAATATTTGGCATTGGTTGAATTCGCACATAATAACAGTTATCAGTCGAGAATAAAGATGGCACCATATAAATCTCTGTATGGTCATAAATGCCAAACTCTGTTATATTGGACTGAGCTCAGTGAGAAAAAGATACATGGGGTTGATTTGATTAGTGAGACTGAAGAAAAAGTAAAAGTGATACAAGATAGTTTGAAAGTAGCTTCAGATCGTCAAAAATCATATGTGGATCTTAAACATAAAACATAGAATTTCAAGTTGGCGATAGAGTATTCTTGCAATTATCGCCCTGAAAAAATTTCTTCGGTTTGGTCGCAAAGGAAAGCTAAGCCCGCGATTTATTGGACCCTATGAGATTATTGAAAGAATCGGACCTATTGTGTATCGATTAGATTTATCGTCAGAACTAGAAAAGATTCATAAAGTCTTTCATGTGTCTATGTTACGACGATACCGGTCTGACCCTTCACATGTTATCTCCCCGATGGATCTTGAGATTCGGCTTGATATGTCGTAACGTGAGGAACCGATCAGAATTCTAGCACGAGAG
The DNA here is from genome assembly GCA_013467495.1 of Gossypium gossypioides. Lineage (NCBI taxonomy): Eukaryota > Viridiplantae > Streptophyta > Magnoliopsida > Malvales > Malvaceae > Gossypium > Gossypium gossypioides. The sequence continues at coordinate 20,956,705 of CM025141.1, forward strand.
GTGAAAGAATTAAGAAACAAGAACATAACATTAGTAAAATTTCTCTGGCAACGACATGGGATAGAGGAAGCCACTTGGGAACCTGAGGAAGCTATGAGAAAGCAATATCCGAACTTCTTTTCTGGTAAGAATTTTTGGGGACGAAAATCCCTTTTAGGGGGAAGAGTTGTAACAGCCCGTTTTTAGTGAAATTAAAATAGTGGTTTTGGGACCACAAATCTGACATCAAAATATATATTTCGTTATTATTTTAATGTCTATAGCATGTTAGTAATATAGTATAAAATTTTCGTTAAGAAATTTTACCGTTTGCATGCTTAATTCAATAAATAGGACTAAATTGAAAAAGGTGCAAAACTGGAGTTCTATAAGCTAAAAGGATTTAATAGCTATGAAATTAAATGACTGGAGGTTTTATGTTGTAATTAAACCATTGACATATTGAGTGGACAAATATGGACATTTATTAGTTGATTTTAAAGGTTATATATCAAGGTTAATTAAGTAAATTAGTAATTAAGTAATTAAAATAATATAAAGAAAAGAAAGATATCATCTTTCTTCCATCTTCACCACCGAAAATCAATGAAGAAAAGCACCATGGAAGCTTGAACATTTGGCCTTCTCAATTTTTCATGCATGTGAGTATTGTTTGTCCCGTTTTTAATGATTTCTATGTTTTTTGAGTCGTTGAAGCTTAATCTAGCTAGCCCAGGGACTAATTTGCAAAACTATTGAATGTCTAGGGTTTTACCATGAAGGCATTTTAGTTATTTTTGATGTTTAATGGAAGAAAATGAATCTTTATTGTTAAATAAACAACTTTTGTTAATTGATTTTTGATGAATTTGTAAATTAGGAATTTAATTGTAAAATGTGAAATATTCATGGTGTATTCGAGAAATAATGGAATGTGTGGGCTGCTATAAGCTTGTATAATTTTCGGCTAGGCTTGGGTAGGGATGAAATTGCATGAATTTCATTTTACAAGCCTAAGGACTAAGTTGTAAGAAATCAAAAGTGTAGGGGCAAAATTGTAAATTTTCTAGAATGTGAATTTAAGTTAAATTGAATAGAATGATTATAGAATTGAATTGAATTTATTCATTTAGATTAAGATAAAACACATACGGCTTTAGATCGAGGCAAAGAAAAAGCTTCGGATTAGTCAACTTCATTTTCTACGTTTATCGTCGAGGTAAGTTCGTATGTTTAAGTTTCATTTTTTTTATTTTATGAATTGAATTTTTTTATTTTATAATATTAAATTGAATGTTGACGAAAAAATCCAATGGGGTAACATTGATCATCGACAAATGAAAATGGATAGCTTCAGCTATCGATTATGAAAAGGGATGGTGACGACCATCAAACTATGAAAAGAGACAGCTTCGGCTATCGATTTATGAAAAAGGATAGCTTCGGCTATCGAATTATGAAATGGGATAGCTCCAGCTCTCGAACTATGAAAAAGGGATTATGATGTTTGTTTGCTTTTGTTGATTAAAAATTTTGTATTTTTTCCTATGCATGTTCCTTGTGATATAAATTGTTCCTGGAGTAGGATTGGGAACACAATTCCCTATAGGAACTGTACTTAGTTAAATCTTGGATCTCTTACCGCTACTCACTCCTGGTACGTTTTCTTTACTTTTTCTCTTTAGTATACAGTAGTTGTTATGCCTCTGTGTCGTGATCGGGGTAGAATGGATAATTATGCACTGCTACAGGACAATGCTCAGATAGGCCGCATCGAGCACTTCATGTCTGAGATGGTAGGAGCACTACCGCGTATCGTTAGTGCCAACGCTACTTCGGCTCGTTAGGGTTTGCCATTGGAGCGTTTACAAGCTCTTGGTCGTAAGGAGTTTTGTAGTGTTAGGGGCAGTGATCTGACACATGCAGAGTATTGGTTGGAGGGCATCATTGGTATTCTCGATCAAATGGGTTGTTCTAACGAGGATAAGTTGGGTTGTGTCGTATCCTTACTGACGGACGAGGCTCACAGATGGTGGATGACTATCGAGAAGGGTACTGTACCGGATCGTTTGACTTGGGACTTCTTTTTAGCATCGTTTCGAACGAAGTTTATGGGTGAGCAGTATCTCAATGCTAGGGGAAGAAATTTTAAGCAACTAGCTCAAGGCACTCTGTCAGTGGACAAGTATGAGGCTAAGTTTGTTCGGTTGAGCCAGTATGCTCCCGAGTTGGTGTCTTTTAAGGAGAACCGTTGTAAGAGGTTCAGGTTTAGGCTGAATCATGAGATTAAGCTCTATCTAGTTGCTAAGAATATTGAGGTCTTCGACGAGTTAGTTGAGAAGGCTCGTGTGTTAGAGGAGACTTTAGGGGAGGAGCCCAAAGCTGTTTCGTCTAGAGCTATTAAGTGGTCGACTGAGGCTGCTAGTGGTTTTGGTCGTAAGGGTAAGAGAGGTCATTTTAGTAGATATGGATGACGTGTTTCTGATGGCCATGGTCAAGATAGACAAGCTGCTAGAGTTGATGCTGGTCCTATTGATTAGGGGGCTGCTGCATAGCCAATATGTGAGCATTGTAGTCGACATCATCGTGGTAAGTGTTGAAGGATGACGGGTGCTTGTCTTGTCTGTGGTTTAATGGAGCACCGTGTGGGTGACTACCTGAGGAGAGTTATTATTGCTCACGATCAGCCTGTTGCTGCTGTTGTTGCTGCACTTGCTCTAGCTCGAGGGAGAGGCCGTGGCAGAGGTGCTGGTCAGCATGGTGCTGCACAAGGTGGTGATAGTGGTCCAGATAGAGTTTATGTAGTGAGGGAGCCCTAGATTAGGGAGGCCACTGATGTTATCGCAGGTACTTTCACGCTACAGTCTTTTCCTTTTCTAGCTTTAGTTGATTCTAGTGCGACGAGGTTGTTTATCTTGAGAGACGTAGCTAGAGAGTTGGAGATTGCTGTAGAGACATCTAGATTGAGTGTTACGATTAAGAGCCCACTAGGTGATAGTGTAGTGGTGGATTAGGTTTATCGTCGTTGTCCTCTGATGGTTCAAGGACAAGTGTTCCCAGTTGATCTTCTTGAGTTACCGTTTTAAGGTTTTGACATCATTCTGGGTATGGATTGGTTGTCCGAGCATCGGGCTAAGGTGGATTGCGAGGCGAAGTTGGTGACTCTGTGTGGTGTTGGTGGTTCGGAAGTTGTTGTTGGTGAGAATTTTGAGTTGTTGTCAAATGTGATTTCTTCTCTTCATGCTGAGAAGCTAGTCCGGAAAGGTTGCGAAGCTTATGTAAACTATATCAAGAATGTCGATAGTGGGGAGATGAGGTTGGATGAGATTCAGACTGTCTGTGATTTTTTGGATGTGTTTCTTGAGAGTTACGTGATTACTGCCGAATAGAGAAGTTAAGTTCGGTATTGAGCTATATCCTCATATTGCTCGAGTGACTATTGTGCCTATCGCATGGCACCTAAGGAACTGAAAGAGTTTAAGTTGTAGTTGTAAAAGTTGTTGGATTGAGGGTTCATTCGTCCGAGTGTGTCTCCGTGGAGAGTACCGGTGTTGTTCGTAAAGAAGAAGGACGGGAATTTGAGGCTATACATTATTATCACCAACTGAATAAGTTGACCATCAAGAATAAGTATCCACTATCGTGGATTGATAATCTATTAAACCAGTTTCGGAGAGCTTTTGTTTTCTCAAATATTGATTTGAGGTCTGGGTATTATTAGTTGAAGGTTAAGGATTCGGATGTGATGAAGACTACTTTTAGGACTCAATATGGTCATTACAAGTTTCATGGCATGCCATACGGGTTAATGAATGCACCTGTCGCATTTATGGACATGATGAACTGAGTATTCCATTCCTACTTGGATCGGTTCGTAGTGATTTTCATAGATGATATATTGGTGTATTCTCGATGAGCACAATGAGCACTTGAGAGTGGTTTTACAAGTTTTTGCGAGAGAAGCAGTTGTAAGTGAAAGTGAGCAAGTGTGAGTTTTGGCTTCGTGTGGTGGTTTTTCTGAGTCATGCCGTTTTAGCTTAGGGTATTCAGGTTGATCTAAAGAAGATTGAGGCAATTTTGGATTAGAAGCCGTCGAGGATTATTTATGAGGTCATAAGTTTATTGGGGTTAGCTGGTTATTATCGTCGTTTTATCAAGGATTTTTTTATCATTGCTGCTCATTTGATGAAGTTGCTTCAGAAGAACACTACCTTTGAGTAGACTGATAAGAGGCAGAAGTGCTTTGAGAAGCTAAAGTCAGTTTTGACTGAAGCGCTTGTGTTGACACAGTCAGTATCCGATAATGAGTATGTGGTTTACAGTGATGCTTATTATACGGGACTGGGTTGTGTGCTGATGTAGGAGGGTAAGGTAGTTGATTATGCTTCAAGGTAGTTGACGTCACTACCTGTAAGGTGAGAGGTGTGTGATATACACTGATCACAAGAGCCTTAAGTATCTCCTAACCTAGAAGGAGTTGAACTTGAGACAGAGGCACTGGATCGAGTTGCTGAAAGGTTATGATTGTATGATCGAGTACCATCCAGGAAAGGCAAACGTAGTTGCAGATGCTCTGAGTCACAAGTCTTTGGTTGTTTTGAAGGCTATTTTGTCTCTGAAGATAGGGGTTTGTTGCCTGAACTTCAGGTGAAGCTGGTTCTTTCGCAATAGATTTGTGAGCGTCAGCCTTTTGATGAGAGTTTGGCTCGTCAGATTCGTTAGGTTAAGTCAAGTGTTCAGGGGGATTTTGATCTCGACTCTGATGGTGTTCTGTGTTTCTAAGATTGCTTGTGTGTTTCGAGAGACGAGGATCTGAGGCACTCGATTCTTACCTAGGCTCATAGTAGTCCTTTTTCTATGCATCCCGGTGGGAATAAGATGTATCAGGATGATGTACCTCACGTGTCTAACTAAAAATACGACAAAGGAAAATGCACCTGTCGATAAATAGTATAGCTGTGGTGAGTAGAAATATCGTATCCACGAGGACTAAAAGTATTAGTAATTATCCTTTTTTCTATTATTTAACTGAAAATTTGGAGTGATAGGTTTTAAACTAAAATTACTAAAATAATTTAACTAAGAACTCAACAAAAAATAAATTAAGAAAATAACCAAAAAATAACTAAGGAGAGAAACAATACCCAAGAAAGAATCCACCTAGACTTCATCTATTATTATGAATCTGAATTAAACGATTTATTCACTTGGTAATTTGATCCGTAGAAATCCCTAAATTATGCTAATATCTCTTTCGAGAGTAAGAGCAACTGACTTTAGGTTGATTAATTGAAATCTCTTTCTAATTAAAACCCCTATCGTCGCATTAACTCGATCTATGGATTC
>CM025141.1:21003870-21021074 GCA_013467495.1 Gossypium gossypioides
TATTACCCATCTCTTTATATACCTATTTAATAATTATTTATGATATAATTGTGATATATATGTATGAGACGATCCACAGTTGATCTATCAAAGATAAGAAGTGTGATAATGGAAAAAAATACATTTGTATTGTTCCATTCACTTTTTGAGGTTATTCAAGTACTGTGGGAATTGTGGTAATGAGAAGCTGCATGTCTAGGATTGGATCTGGTAAGAAAATGCTTGGTTTTTAAGTGGTCAAATACGACTCACCTTCCTTTCCTGGGATATTACATGGTGCATGGGTTACATTCATTCTTCGATTTTTCCCTAAAAAAAATTATGGAGAATCAAAATTGTTTGATTGACTCTTGTGAATGAATGAATGAATGAATGAATGAATGAATGAATGAATGAATGAATGTGAATATTATAAATTTTTTAAAGCATGTCATGTTTACATAAGATAAGCATGCCATATAATTTAGGAAAGAATGCTACATGTACTTGTCTTTCATATATTGATCATACATAATTGAAATGAGAAATTAAAACCTTGCATGTTTTTTAAAAAATTGAGTGGGAGAAGATCGTAAACAAGACCTACAACCTCCATCAATCGTTTGTTGTGATGGCATAAAATGAACTTACCCCAAGGTAGACATTGTCATGTGGATTTCACTAAGGAGACTTCCTAAAAGTAAGGAAAATTTTCTTATGATCATATGATAGTTGGACTGGCCCCTGTGGTAGGTATTATCATGCGATACATTAAGAAAATTCTATCTTCAAAAGAGGACAACTAGTCAAAGTATGTTACTCAGTGAGATTGTCCCATGATGACTCATTGGCTACTCGGTGAAATTGTCCCATGATGACTCATTTGTGGTGCATGATGCGATAGGTGTTGAGTTGATGGTTATACACTCAAGATTTTCTAGTTAAGTAACTCCCCATGGAGCTCTACTTAAGTTAGAATAATGGCGAAATATTACATGATTATTAGTACATGTGAATGCCTAAAGGAATTAGGTTCATGTAATAATTGGATGGAAATCCATGTTCTTAATAGTTGATCATGATCACCCCACGATGGCTTGATTCAGTGGGTTTGGGAATTATCATTGCAACGGTTTACAAATGTTTTCAAGGTTTAATGTAAGACGCATGCATCATTTTAATGCATATTGTAATATTGAAAAAAACTTTCAAACATTTTATTAATACAAATATATTAATATATGAATGTTTTATTTTCAGTTTGAAAATAGTACCGGCTCCTTTATTGAACATACTCATTGAAAACAAACTGAACGTAAATAACTATAAGAATTGTAAAGGAACCTGATAATTATCCTGAGCTGTGATAAACTTAAAATAATTTTTGATAATAAGTGCCCACCGGCCACTCAAGTTGGTGTTAGAAAATGATGGGAAAAATCTGATGAGATAATTCGTTGCTATATGCTGGCAAGGGTGACCAGCACTCTGTATAAGGAACTGGAGAGCTGTAAGACTACTAAAGCGATTCTAGATAAGCTAAAAGACACATTTGAAGGCCAAGCTACCTTGGCTCGATAGTTTGTTGATCGCATCTGGACGTACCAATGTCCAGAGTAGAAATATTACACTAAACATGTCAACAAGGTGGTATCGGCAAGTATATGAGTCAGGTTGTAATATAGTTAAACCAAAGTAGGTGAGTACTCCGAGGATCGTACCCAAGGGAGGCGAGCACTAAATTAATTCTACTTTAAACACAAATAGAGCTAATTAGTACTTTAAATAAATTATATTACGACTAAACATGAAGAAAGATTGTTTTAATAACTAAAGAAATAAAATAAGATAAATAGAAAAACTTGGGAAATTTGCTATGAAAACTTAATCAGATCTGAGCATGGGTGGTTAGCTCGCTTCGGTAATCATAACTAACTGTTACTTTGGGTTCCTTATTCAATGAATTAGTCGTTACCCTAGTAGGATCTCTCGATCTTCCACTAGAATAACGAGTCAGTAAGAACTACTTATATCTCAAACTGATAGTCCAGATTGGCTCATGGTAAAGGTGTTCATGGATAGGCCATACCAATTATCTGTTAATTCCCACCTAAATGACTTTTTAGGGTTTAAATTCTTCTTTTGCCAAATAGCTGATCCGCTAAGAAAACCATACATAACAAGCAATTAATCATACCTCTACTTGCTAATCCTCTGCAAGGGGATTAGTTCCTCATGGATATCAAAAACATAATAATCTTGATATAAAAGATAAACATGAATAATAAATAAAGATATGAAGGTTTAAGAGAAGCCTGAATTGTATTTAATTGAAGTACATAATCCACAAAGAGTTGATTGAGCTCCACAAATCAGATCTCTTGATAAACCCAAAATTGAAAATAACATAAAGTCTAAGAAAATAGAAAACTAAAAATTGAAACTATGAAGAAAATTACATACTTATGAAAAGCTATCCATAACAAGTGTTAAATAAGCATATTTATAGAGTTAGGGTTGCAGTCGTCTTCAACCCTAGGCCAGTTGACGCTCTCCTGTTTAATATTTGATTGTGCAAACAAAAATGCCCCTGGCTCGTAAGTATTTCTCATATAGGATCGGTGTCGTGACAGCTTAGTACCTCTATCGCGACATCGAAGGCAATATGCTCGTACTCAGGGTAGTTTCAGGGATGTGTCGCGACACTGAAGGCAGTCTTGAAATTCTTACTCTCTGCTCCCTATGTTGTGACATCAAACTCCCCGTGTTGCAACACAATGACCAGTATTGAGTTGGTACTCCTTCTAATGGTCTCCTGCATACTCATAAAGAATGTTATCTCACCCTTAGGCCTCATTCAGCCCCAAAGTTCAATGAAAGACTCAAATTACACTTTTTATTAAATGTAAACAAAACTAAAAAAACTTAATTAAAAAATAATAAAAATTCTTGTATTCAAGCTCCTCAAGTGCGAAAACTAGTTTAATCTACTACACCAAATTCGACTAATCATTTCCCATAACTAGTTTGAAGAATGCCCAGCAAAAGCTCGACACTCCAGTCAAGGACCATATGATTACTCTTATGGGCTACTTTGCTGAGACATCGAACAATGAGGCTAATCTAGACTAGAACAGTCAAATTGTGATGGTGTTCAAAAACTTGTCAAATGATTTTGTTGATTTTAGGGTTTCATATAACCTTGGCAACAAAAACATGATGCTTACACAACTCATGAAGGAATTACAATTCTATGAGTTGATGTTGAGCAGCGGTCAGCCAATCCAGAGAGAAAAAGTGAATATAACTATCACTTCTTACTCAAAAAGGAAGGGAAAGCGCGCTAAGAAAGGCAAGGTTGTGGTCTCTAGGCACCACAAGTGGAATGGAAGAGAACCAGAAAGCCTAAAACTTATCTAAGTCTAAATGCTTCTTTTACAGCAAGAAATGACACTTTAAGACAAACTGTAAAGAGTGGAAGAAATACCTAGCTGCCAAATGCAAATGTACGGAACTCTTGATGATAGAAGCTTGTTTAGTGGAAGATTTAATAGACCATTTGGTCATTGATTCGGGAGCCACTAATCATGTTTGTGTTTCTCTACAGAGGTTTGAGGAGACAAAACAACTTAGAGATAAGAGTTTATCATTGCGGACCGAGAACGGAACAAGTGTGGCAGCTGAAGCGGTGGGAGATGTACATCTTTATTTTGATAATTTTAGGAAGATTATTTTAAAAGATGTTTTCTATTTACCAAGTTTCAAAAGAACCTTAATTTTTGTTGCATGTTTATATAAATATGGCTTGACCGTGACTTTTAGTAATAGAATTGCAATATTTAGAAATCGCAATCTTATTTGTAATGGATGGATGTCAAATAATCTCTATTTTATCAAACGAAAGATATGCACATTGCATTTGAGTCTTGATCATATTAACTGAGAAAGAATTACAAGACTTGTGAAGGATGACATCTTAAGTTCATTTAAAGAAATTGATCTTCCACAATATGAATCTTGCTTGAAAGGTAAGATGACTAAGCAATCTTTTAATGCAAAATGAACGAGGGCCGAAAAACACCTAGAACTTGTGCACACTGTCATATGTGGCCCCATGAGTTTTAGTGCAAATGGTGGTTACGAGTATTATGTAACCTTTTTTTGATGATTATTCCAAATATGAGTATGTTTATCTAATGCACCGCAAGAGTGAAACCTTTGATAAATTGAAAGAGTTGCGTGCAAAAGTGGTGAAACAACTAGGTTTACCCATAAAGGCACTTCGGTCTGATCAAGGTAGGGTTATTTATCTGATGTGTTCTTAGGGTACCTCATAGACAATAGGAGTCTATCCTAATTAACTACACCGGGCACTCCACAATAAAATGGCATGGCAGAGAGATTGAATCAAACGTTGTTAGACATGGTACATTGGATGCTAAGTTATTCGAAGCTTCCAATCTCTTTCTGGGGATATGTGGTACAAATAACTTACTATATTCTAAATGATGTGCTAACTAAGGCAACATTGAAAACTCCATACGAATTGTGGCATGGTAAGAAGCCAAGTCTAAAACATTTAAGGATTTGGAGATGCATAGCCCATGTATTAGATAAAGATGCGAGGAAGTTAGACTCATGGACAGAATTGTGCATGTTTGTAGGATATCCTAAGAGAACAAATGGTGGTTTGTTTTATAACTTGAAAGAGAAAACTATTATAGTGTTAACTCATACTACTTTCCTTGAAGAAAGTTACATGAATGAATTCAAACCTTGGAGTAAAGAGGTACTCGAGAAGCTTTCGAGAAATATACAAAACCCTACGGAAACAGTTCCAGAACCAACTCCTAATAGTAAACCTGCAAAGAATCAGCAGCATAGAGAGCTTCATCGCAGTGGGAGGGTCTCTCGTAAGCTTGAGTTCTTCCAATCTGGCGAAAGCATTTTTAACACTGAGTCTATCGAACAGGAAGATGATGAACCACTCACATATGACGAAGTGATGCAGAGTGCTGATTCCAAGCTCTAAGAAATAACTATGAAAGCTGAGATGAACTCTATGTATTCCAACTCAGGGTGGGTACTTGTAGACTTATCGGAAGGGATAAAACCCATAGGGTATAAGTGGATCTACAAGAGGAAAAAAATGTGGATGGAAAAGTGAAAACCTATAAGGCTAGACTTGTAGCAAAAGGTTATACTCAGAAAAAAGGTATTGATTACAAAGAAATCTTCTCTCTGGTTGCCATGCTCAAAGTTAGTCTACATATTACCATCTATTGTGGCGAATTTTGATTACGAGATCTAGAAAATGGATGTCAAGGTAGCATTTTTGAACAACTATCTTGAAGAGAACATCTACATGATGCAACCCACCGAATATATAACTAAAGGGAACGAGCATAAAGTTTGCAAACTGCTTAGATCTATATATGGACTCAAGCAAGCATCCCACTGATGGAATCAAAGATTTAATCAAGCGATCAAGACTTCTGGATTTGAGCAAAACGTAAATAAACCTTGTGTTTACAAATGTTTAGAGGATGAACATGTGGTCTTTCTCGTTCTATATGTCGATGACATTTTACTCATTAAAAATGATGTAGGGACATTGTCACCAGTTAAATTGTGGTTAACCCAACAATTTAGCATGGAGGACTTGGGAGAAGCTAATTTTGTTCTAGGCATTAGAATCATAATGGATCGAAAGAATAAAGTGATTACACTATCTCAGGCTTTATACATAGACAAGATATTGGAGAGTTATACAATTACCGATTCAAATAAGTGAAATCAACCCTCCATATCGAGATTTTATCTCTCCATATGAGAAATGTTCCTTATGCTTCGACAGTAAGAAGTCTCATTATGCTATGTTATGCACACACCCAGTTATCTGTTTTGCATTAGGGTTGGTAAGTCGATATCAGATGAATCTAGGACCAAGGCACTGACAAGTAATTAAGCATATATTCAAGTATCTATGAAGCACGAGGGATTATATGCTTTCGTATTCCAAATGAGATCTCACTCTTACTGGATATACTGGTTCTGACTTTCAAACGTGTCAAAATTTGAGGAAATTGATATTCAGCTGTATTTTTGTCATGGATGATAAGTCCATAGTGTGAACAAGTGTTAAGCAGGGTTGCACTACTAAATTCACTATGGAGGGCCAAATATTAGGTATGAAAAAGCTATGACACTATAATAGTTTGGATATAGCTAAACTCAAATTAACCACATAAGGAAAAAATATATAAGGGAGACAGTAGTGTTTGACAGAATGGTAGACGTAGTCAAAGATCGCATATGAGGACAAACCTTGGGGATTTGTTTAGCTAAGAATCTTATAGCTAGAAAGCTCTTTGGAAAACATATCGAGGGGCACAAGAATGTGAAATATGACTCATCTACTTTGCTAAGACAAGTTGGAGACTGTTGGATTTGGCACCCTAAGTGTAGTATTTCGTCAATATACATTTGTAATTTTTCTGAACAGGTTGGTTAATAAAACAAATTAGTTAATTACATTAATATGCTTTGTATTATTAAAAGAAAATGAATTTTGCACACAAAGCAAAATAGAAGAAAGTGTTGCTCATTGGTTGTCTATTGTTTAAATTAATACTAAGCGGTATTTCGTGGTCGGATCGTAGTACGGATAGATAACTTGAATTAGTAGACGAACCTAAATATTTCCTTAGTCTAATCGAAAATGAGAAAACTGATTGAAAGACTAATATTTCATCTATCAAGTCTAATTGGGGAGATGCATTGTCTTAAGCATCGGAGCAGATGACTCCCAGAAGATAGATACATAGATGTGACTGACTAGACTGACAGTACATTGGATAGGACTAAAGAAGAATGTATCCTGAATCCGTTTATGGATTTATTCTTTTGTGATATTCATAGTGTGACATACCTAAATCCTGAGTAGATGACAGACTATGTATGTGTGACTCGTACACTTTGATGTAAGTAAAAGACTGAGTTCAAATAGATAAGGAACCGAAAGTTGGTGTGTTGGATGTACGACTTTTGTAGTATGTATCATCATTCACAACAGTGAAATTCATAACCCAAAACATGGGATAATATCCTCTTATTGGAATTACATGGTTGATGAAAAGTAAATATGGCCATGGGTCATCCGTCTTTGTGATGGATGACTTGATCACTATTTGATAGTGATTGACTTTTCATGAAGGAAGATGTAATGGTTACCATGAGAAAAAATAGGATCATATTGGGAGAGCAGATACTATCCCAAAGAGATCAAGGATATCCTATGAGGGTAACGCACTAATGACAAGGTCATTGGATGAGCACTGAGTAGTTGTTTTTGTAATGGTATCTCGTTGAGGAGAGCTTAGTGACGATACTATAGTGGAATGACTTTATGACTGAATGAGTTTATCAGGCCTAGAAAATATATTGTGACAATAAAGTTTCCATGCTGAGATGGTACTGTTAGTGTAATAGGGAAAAAGCTGGAACTTAATTATAAATCATTTGAGCCTCAACCACATATGATCAATCAGTCCCTTTGTTAGCTCGTTAAAACCAGAAATGAATTGCGTGTTTGAATAGAAATGAACGAAATGAATAGAAAAGAGAATAGGGAAACATTCATGAAGGATTATGATTTTCTCTAAAATAGAATGAAATCTAGAAATGAATATAGGTTTCCAAAAATGGAAATTGAAATGAAAATGAAAATGGAAACTTGCAATCCTATATATGATTACTTAAAAAATGATGGAAGAATGAGTTTATGTTTTTGGACTGTTTTGAAGCCTGAAAATGCAAATAAATCATTTGGTCATAGTGAACATGTTGAGTTGTGACATACTGAATGAATTTTGTCAAAATTTTAGTGAGGGCAAAATTGAAACAATTTTATCGGGGGTAAAATTGTTAAAATTTACCGAGAAAAAATTAGGGTGAGAAAATTATTTAATATGTATATATTAAATTTTATTTTTGGAAATAGAAAAACTAAATTGGATTGGATCATATTTCAAAGTACTAGATCAAAATGGACTAAGAAGTACTCACAATTGGACTCGAAGTGAGAGAGGCCCAAAACCCCTCATATAAAATGAATGAGGCAGCAACCTTAGTAGAAATACAAGGGTGAGTCATTCACCCTTCTCCTATTCTAAGTAGGATGTTGTTTCCTATTTAAACAAACCTCTACAACTCTACAAGGGTGCTATCTTCTCTTCCTATAAATAGATGACACTGGTAGAGCTATTAACACAAAATTTAAGAAATTATTCTAAACTTATAAATATATTTTCTAGAATAATAATTTTTTGGTTTTTATTAAAGAAGAGAAAATTTTTGTTTTCACACCTTAAGTAAATTTTTTTTCTAGTTTTGTGTTTTGATTCAATTGGTTTGAGCACACACTCGAAACAAGTCATGGTACGAGAACAGTAGAGAAGATCATTTGGTTGAAATCTAAAAAAAATCAAGGATTCGATTATCCGAAAATACATGTATGAATTTGGTTAATGTTTATTACTATAAATATCATAAACCGTGTCAATTTGCAAAATTTTAATTTTGCACTGAGCAAGAATCCTTTTCAAACTAGATTTTTTCCAAAACGTTTAGCGTACACTGCGTCAAAGTCATGGAACTTGGTATATTTGAGCGTGTACTGCTTCTAGCAGATACTTAATGAATGCTTTGCTCTAGTCAACGTTCCCGCTTTCCCAATTATCGTGAGGTTTAGGAAGAAACCCTTTCCCTTTTTACAGGTGTCACCATAGAGTTTGGGAATTTGAATCATCTGATTTATTTCAACCAAACTTCCTTTATACGTTTGGCTATTTAAATTGAGGCTTGAAGTTAAGAGGTGTGTTGCTTGAAATTCTCCCTCTCTTCCTTGTCGATTAAGTTACTCTAAGTTTTCCCCTCACTTGTACTTTTCCGTTTCCCACATCTGTGTTCACTTTTCTTCTTTCCTTGACCGCCTCTCATAAGTTTTTCAGGTAATTTCTCGAAGCTTTCCCTTTTTTTTTCTTTTCTTTTTGTTATCCCCAAAATGCTTAGGATCAAACTTAGTCATCGTAAGGGGGTTAGCCATTGCAGTAATGGTTGTAAGAAAGGACGTGGTGGTAACAATGAAGGCGATGGTGTTAGGCCTAGTGCTCGTGGGATACATACTTCGTGGAAACTGCCCCTTTCCGTTATACCACATCACAGGGGAAATGGTCCGCTACTTGAGCGTCCGAGGAATTTAACTTCCCAATTTCTCTTATGATTGAAGCCTTTTTCATGGCGAGTGTTGACTGAGCAACACCTCCAATGACATCCTTCTTCCGCTTCATCTGTTTGAGGCAAGGTTTCATCTCCCCATTAATTCTTTCTTTTGCTCTATTCTTAATGAGTATGGGTTCACACTTTGGCAACTCACTGGCTTTTCTTGATGGACCCTAGTTGCCTATTTCATCGATTATAGCTTAAGAGGCGAACCACCCCTTCTTGGCATTTTCCCGTGATTATACTAGTTAAAGGTAACTTTTTGGGAAGCCTCGGTTGGGTTGGCCCATTTTAATGCTCGTCAAGGGTACGTGGCCATAATAAAAAACTGGGCTTCCAACCTTCACCTTAACAAAAAAAAAATCATTCGGGTGAGGTGTAGGCTAAAGGGTGGGTTTGGGTTCCTGACCCAATGGTGTATTCCTCTAGAGCATGTCTGTACTCGCATGCAACAGCTGGATAATGAGGCTGTGGAGGATTAGTTCAAACACTTGAAATTGGGCCATTCTCTCATGCTGGAGAATATTATTACAACTAGAAACGTTTTTCGTTTCTACTTAGATAATCACATCCCCAACGGTTAGAAGCCTTCAATAATTACTCTTGAGGCCATTTCTCGGGTCGCACGGCCTTTAGATGCAGTGTGGCCCTACAAGGCTTCCAATGACTTAGCCATTATTCTGTTCGGGAGGAAGGAGGAACCTTCGAACTTATTTTATTCTTATTGAAGGCTACGCGCATGCCTCTGGTCCATCCCTTTTGCAAGGGTTGCAGGTGAGTCCCTTAGATAAAAATTTTGTTCCTCGTATGGCTGATCTTGAATTTTCTTTTGCAGGTTCTGCTCAATCGTTCACTTCTTCTCGGACTTCCAACAACATAGATGTAGACGCTGTCATAGAGAGGGCTCTAAAAGCCATTGATGATATTGATACAAAGGTGCAAGTGGGTGTTAGCAACCGTAAGAGGTCGAGGATTGATGTGTAGTACCTCAAACCCGATCATAACGGATTGACCCGAATCCAGAATGCCACATAATCCACTTGTATGACTCTCCTTACCGGTCAACCAGCACACCACATATCCAACCATCACACCCGAAAAACATGCTTTAAACATTTAATCCTAAACATGCAAGCCTAAATTATGCATCGCCTATCACAATTTAGCAATTTAAAAACAAGAGTAAAATCGTCCCTTTAAACATCACTAGCCAAAAAAAAAACATAAATCATAAAATTAATAACAGGTGATGGAACATTCCATTTTAAACCATTAGTGAAAATTATAGTTTAAAAACTACATTTAAAACTTATTTAATCGCATAACCAAGTTTAATGACGATAACGTAAAATTTCACAAAATATCTAGATAAACCATTTTAAGAAATTGAAGCTACCATACTAAAATTCAAAGAGTAAACCTAAGTCACAAAAATTTTCAAAGCATTTCATGTAGTTTAAGGACTCTAATTGCATTACCTTATAGTTGTATTCACACAACACTTATAATAATAGACCGACTAATCCACAATAACATAGTAAAACAATTCGACAAAGTTCACACCATGCTTAGCCTAATAGTTTTACTCTGCATGGAGTCAGATGACACACAGGGTGAAAAGTTAAAAATGTGAGAAATCCTAATGGACAGACACTATGCCAACGGCCTTGTATACTGACACATGATGAACACTTTATTGGCATACTCTTATATGGCGTACACTCCTATGGCATGTTACTCCGCAAAAAAATTTGGTAGAAAAACACGTAAAAACATCTGGCGAACTATCTTCTGAACAATCCGACTGTGGGCAATTTTATTATCTAACTCAACCTTAGCACCTTTGACTGTTTATCAGCCTATCAACAACTATAACACGCCAAAACTGTTTTAACACCTTTCAAACCATTATTCATGCATCACCAAGGTTATCCGCAAGCATTAAAGACATAGAACAAAATCCAAAATCACAAATCAAAGACCACAGTCTGCCAATATACTTCATAGAGTCTTAAATCAAATTACACAACATACCAAAATTTACATATAAGGTTATTTAAAGTGCAATAAAGGTATGTACCTTGCATCTAGTCATTTTTCATTTGGCCAAACCTTCAACACATCATTTTAGCCATCTTAACCACAAATCAATAAATCACATGCATGCCATTTAACAGTTAAACTAAACATTCATCTAGCATACTTCATGCAATCATCCAAGTAATAATTCATCTTTAAATAGTCTATAGAAAGTCCATTTACAAAACAAATCAAATCCAAAGTCTAACCCCTCATTATAAACCCACATTGCCATCCATTATTAACCAAAACCATCTCCCATGTATAGCTAAGATGCCTTTGCCTTTGGATCTCAAGCTTTCCCACTTCACCACTCCACACAAGTTATTTCTCTACAACAATAAACACCAAAAGAGTTAAAACAAGCATGCTAAATACACTTATCACATAGTATCATAAAACTCTATGTTACTAATGATACATTGGCATCTTGTGAGGATGAAAATACAATCAAAACTCTCGTTGGATACACGGATCTCCATCACGCCATGACTCAAAAGAGTTTACATATCCCAAGTAAGTGTAACTTGAAGCAAACACTCTCTAACACACCAACATGTCCAAAGAATGGAGCAATGCTCTACATTCCTTTATCCCTCCACATGTCCTAATAACACAACACATTAATGAGTACTTAAATCTTATGACATGCCAACTATATCCAATGTTTTCAAAGTAATACAAGGCCAATATATCCATTTCACATATTAATTTCCTGGTTTATGCACGCTCACATATCATTTTCATATAATTCACTACAAGTGCTAACATATTGCTCATTGAGCCAAACTTACTTACACTTCAGATGAGTGTACATAAATCCAGTTATCCACAAGGCATATTTAGTTACATAATCAACATATATAATCACATCACATAAAATCTTGTTTATTAAATAATCAATACTCAAGTAAAAATACATACTTTTAGGACTTAGATTAGGTGTTTTGATCACCTAAGCCTCTTTAACTCACAATTTTGTACATTAATTATAGCACACAAGACCACTCACCTTAGCAACTAGCTTCCACAACAAGCTTAAATAAGCTTTTATTTGCCTTTTTCCTTACTTGTAGAGGCTCCAAATTAAGTTGGCACTTTACATACACACCAAACAAAATACAAAGACATTTAAAAACAACAACAATAAACAAGATTAAATTCCTCTTAAATCATATATCATAACCTCTAGATCTCTTTACCGAAATCTTAGCTAGTTTTGTTGAAAATATGATTTCACCACTCAAATATTATTTCTAAACCTTAGTTTAGATCCTAATAATCCTAAATATCATCTAATTACATATTTAAACATTAAATGTAATCAAATTTCATGTATCTCATCTTTCCAGAAAAATTAAGCCAAAAAAGTTTTAAGGTTAAGAGATGATTCGAATCTTTCTAAATTACTAAAAGATTTGCTAAATTAGTATTAAAAATTTGATATACTGAAATCATTATTAAATCGGTTAAAACATAGTTTGAAAAGCTAGCACACTTTGTTTATTCATGAAAAGTTAGAATGTTACTCCAAATTTTCATAATCGATGAGCTATGGAGCTAATTCAAATTTAAACGTGCGAAGAACCTTAGAAAAATTGAGGATGAAATCTTAAGTTTTCTTTGAAATTGAAAGTATATTTTGTATTTGGAGAACTTAAAAATAAAAAAAGGATTAACTAATTTTGGGAGAGAAATAAGAATTGGAGTTTGGCAAAATTTTTGAAAAGATGAAGAATGAAAGGGAAGAAGCATGGGTGGTTTAAAAAGCCAACCAGATTTTAAAAATTGGGCATTTTCCCCTTTTGACCCTTTACAATCTCCTTCCTTTTCCAAATTGGTCCTTATTTTCAATTAAAGCAAATCTCAAAATTATTTCCAAATCAAGTCTCATTTTTAAAAATCTGTTTTAACCAAATTAATTTTCAAGCACTTAGTTTATTTAACCTAATTACGGTTTTCAATTTACTAAACCCTAATTTACTAACTCAAATTTTGGGATGTGACAGATGGGGCCCCTCGTAATACAGAGGAGAGTATGGTAGTAAGTTGATTAGTCGTAGAAGAGGTAAGAGGCCATTTACTTTTGAGAGAGAGCCTACTCTACCTATCCCGTCATCTCACCACGAGACTAAAGTTGAGTCCACCACCACTCTCACAAACATCTCTATCATTGCTCAGAGTTTGCCTGGTATGCTTACTCCACATTCTGCCCCTTCTGTGTCACCCTATTGATCGAGACAACGTCTCACTCCATTTGTTGGGACATCGGGTTTGCTCCCTTGGAGGGACCACTTTGTTGTGGGTTGGCCTCTTTCTCTCCAACAGATATTAACCGACGATGGGAGAGTGACCTGCCCCAAGCATTGAAGGAATGTGTTCTTCCTTCTTCTTCAAAAGCTCGCAAACCCACTCTTTGGGATTTGATGACTTTCGACCATATTTGAACTAAGGAAGGCAATTTGCTTGGTTGGGCTCTTTATGAGCAATGCATAGAGGTCTAAGTTGGACATGTTAAACTTGAGATGATCCTTTCTTCTAAGGATCAAGAACTGGCTAAGCTCGACCAGATACAAGAGGCCACAACCCTCTAAGCGTAGAAGTCCGTGAAATCTACCTCCGACTAGGAGTCTAAGTACAACTCTCTAAAGATAGAGTCTGAGGGTGGGGTTCATCAGTTCGAGGACCAAATCAAAGCATAGGAGGAACAACACTTGACAGACTTAGAAAAGATTCAAAAAGAAAACTTTGAAGCCCAGGCGTAATACAAAGCAGAGATTGTGGTGAGAATCATAGATTATCTTCCCAAGCTGAAGTCCAATAACATCTTCCATGCCCAAGTTGTTGTGGGCCCTTTTGATGTGAGTCGTGTGAACTTCAGCTGTACTTTCCAATTCATCAACCAGAGTTCAGACTCCGATGCCATGAATCCTTTCAGAGCCGAGTGGGAATAGTTCTAGAAGAAGTGGAAAGGTTCTGGTAGTTTCTTCTTCTTACCCTTTCTGCTCCCATAGGGGAAGCTAATGAAGAAGAGGAGGAGGCGTAGAAGAAACAACCAATCCACCTATTGGGAATGATGTCTAACTCATTCTTGTCTCTGTATGTATTTACCCATATTAAAGAAAAATTCTCACATTCTTACGTATTTATATACTTCATTGATCAATAATCTGGCCATGATTTACAAATCCTGTACTCATTCTCGTTATACCAACTATTTACAATAAATCTCAAGGGAATAAGTCATTGCCACTGTATCATGTACGTAGGGTTTGTCTTCCAACTTCACACGTATAGATGATCGACTAAACCGAAGCTTTGATACCACTAAATTGTAACACCCCATACCTGACCCGATCACTATGCTCAGGTACTGGATGCTACAAGAACCTATTTAATTTTAATAGACATCCATAATTAAAATAGTTACATATAGGAACAACTTAATCGCTTGGGCCTAATTGCTTCTAAAAACACACACTAAAGAAAATTTGTAATGGTTTCCTATGACCTTAGCTCAATGTACTAAGATAATGTTAAAATATAATTCTATTGTTATTTTGTCGCCTTAACCCTTGAGGCAAGGCCTCTGTGGGTGCCTTCAACATACACGTACAATTGCTACTACATCACATTGAATGAGCGATAGCTGGTTTGGTCCATACATCCAAAACTCTTGTCACTCTTGGTCCTACAATTAAGTAGTAAAATTTGCAAGTTCTAATGAATTTAGTGAGAATCTACTAATGACATTATATGACAACTCGTGAGAGAATGATAAAAAAGAAGTTTTGGGCAGAGATTTCAACTCATTGTCTCCTTTTGGGTATATTATAGATTTCACCGAAAATGTTGTTGTCTCTCTATTTCTCTTACAACTTCTTGTTGTCCTGACTCAATCTCAATGTGAGACACAGGTGTGTTGTTTCAAGATATTGGTCACCAAATAGGATAGACCTAACTCTATCTTACCTCGGCCTCACCTTTTCACTCATTCACCACTAATCCTGGATAACTATTCGCTCTAGTTTAACTCTTAGCAAATCTCTCTCCTAGTTAGCCCAAATAATACATTCTTTGTATGGTTGTTAGCAGAATTATTCTGCCCCTAGCGAACCTTTACCTACGAGTCATTATCGGCTGGGTTCCACTCAATCACCTATTGATACCTCACATTCCCATATTTTACTGACGAACTACTCTGATCGATTAGTTATTTACCACCTCCTTTCCCTATGGATTGACAACAGACCTTTCATCAGCCTAAGACTCATGATGTTAGGCCAATAGAGTTTGGCCCATGTCTGTTTAATCTGATAAGATCCGCCGCTTCTCTGACGGACTCAATTATCATGTTGTTGGCCCCCATTTGTATCACCTTTGGCAAATCTCCTTTATCATTCCAGAGATCCATGCCCCTCAGGTGCACCTCACTTATGCATACCTGTAATTTATCGTGTCATTCATGCTACCTTTTCTATCTTAGCCCATGGCATACCTTTTGAGTGGGGAATTCCCCCGTTGGAGTCATGTGTCTTACATCTTGGTAGACCTTTTTGCATTTACCACCCCGATGGACTTCACATAATGCCATATCACCATGACACCATGGTCTAACTCAACATATTCCCCATGTTTAACATCTCGGTAGACTATTTGCACTTACATACCGACGGACTCTATAAGTTACCTTAGCCGGGCTAAGGCCTTATGCTCTACACACCACGTATTCCCTTTATCTTGGCAGACTGCCCCGTGTTCAGTGTCCCGACGGACTATCTGTTCTGTGTTTACTGTCCCAATGGAAAATCTCTATGGATGCCATAAATTCTTTCTCCTATGGTCTTATTCCGATTCGCCATCCTGACGTACTGTCTTATGATGCCACTAAGTCTTTCATCCATGGTCTTACTCATTATACCTTGCAGCCATAACATCTTTCATCTATGTTCGTACACCATATACCTTATACCTTGTACCATGCTGTCATGGCGTCTTTCATCCATGGTCTTACGCTACAAACCTCATATTAGACTGCGATAGCATATTTCATCTATGGTCTTACGCCATATACTGTCATCACAGTGTCACTTCAAAGGACTAGTCGATACCACCATCGTGGTAAATACCTTTCCATGATTTTTATTTCTCGAATTCTCCTCCCATTACCTTCTGTACACCACCTAACCTTGATGCTCGAACACCGGAATGCTTTCTCCGTAAGGCCCGCAACTTCGCTAGTGGCAGGATCTAATATGTTCACTCCCCTTTTCCCTTCCTAACTTCATCTAGACCATAGAGGTTTTTCTCCAGTTATCATGTAATACATGCATTTAATCATCATCTATCTTAAAGTAAAAAAAAATCATCTTGTCATGACTCAACAACATTATTCATGCACTCCCTAGTTCAAGTAAGTAGCATATCATCATCTATAACCCAAAAGAAGGGTGCAGAAACTCACATTCTTGCCACTATGGCTTGCCCGAACGCTAATGTCTCTTTAGACCTAAAAGTAGTCCTTTGATTTTATCCTTCCTGGACATCTATGCCTATGATTACTGCAACATGCAAAGCTCCCATAGTTACAAGTTTTTCTTCTTCAAGGCGCCTGAAGAAGATGATTATGATTTTTTGAGAGAAGAATGTAGAAAAAAGATTAAGTAATCTCTCCCCCTTCTCTCGTCCTCCTACCTATATATATACCCTTATGGCACGATTTTCACAGGCTGTCGCCACCACACAGTCCTAATTATTATGTTTCCCACTATGTAACTAGTCAGTCCCAATCTAACTGGAAACACGAAAATATACACACTTTTTCATGCCCTTTTTAACTCAAATTCATGCAATTTCGTAGTAAT
>CM025141.1:21034147-21047430 GCA_013467495.1 Gossypium gossypioides
GTTTCAAATTTTCGACAATAAGACATTAAACAATCGATTCGGTACCAATTTTGGGC
The DNA here is from genome assembly GCA_013467495.1 of Gossypium gossypioides. Lineage (NCBI taxonomy): Eukaryota > Viridiplantae > Streptophyta > Magnoliopsida > Malvales > Malvaceae > Gossypium > Gossypium gossypioides. Next base: position 21,034,204 of record CM025141.1, read on the forward strand.
GTCACGAGGGTGCCAACCCTTTCTCGTGCGTAACCGACTCCCGAACCTATTTTCTCAAAATTTGCGGATCTAAAATATTTTTCAAGGTGATCTGATGACACCTCAATAAAAGATTGGTGGCAACTCCCATTTTATTTTCAAAATCGATCCCCGTTTTTTAATTTCATAAAAAATGGTTTCGACAAGGTTAATGTGGTAATTTAATAAATAAACTTAAAATTAACTAGGTAAAAGCTATGATCTTCTCATTTTCTTCATGTTTTAACCGAAATTACCATTGAGCATTCGGTTAGCTTTCCACCTTGCATGTAAGTGTTCTCGAGCCCCATTTTTAATGATTTTTATGTTTTTAAAGTTGTTTTAGCTTAATCTAGCTAGCCCGGGGATCGATTTGCAAAACTATTAAAGGTTGACGGTTATGCCAAGAATATTCTTGTATGATTCTTAATGTTAAATGGTAGATTATGGATCCTTGTTGATAAAAAAACAAGTTTTGTAAAGTGATTTTTAATGAAATTTACATATAGGGATTAATTTGTAAAAATAGTAAAAGTTCATGTTAAATTTATAAAATGATGGTTTGTATGGGTTTTTATAAGTCCTTAATAAATTCGGTTAGCTTGAATGGGGGATTAAAATGCTTAAATTTCAATTTATGAGCTTAAGGACTATATTGTGAAAAGTTAAAATGTTAGGGGCAAAATGGTAATTTTACATAAATATGAAATGTGGATTAAATTGGATATTTGAAGTACTTAATTGAATATAATTATCTATTTAGATCAATATAAACCATGTACGGATCTAGATCGGGGAAAAGTAAAAGCCTCGAATTAGTTCGACTTCATTTCTAAGCTCCTAGTCGTCAAGGTAAGTTCGTATAATGGTTATCGTTTTAATTTTATTTAAATTTATTTTATTATGTATTCATAATGTAATTGAATGATGTATATCCAAATAAATGCTATGACAATTATCGACTCCCGGTTGAACCTTAGGAATTTGCAGGATACAAATGATATGTTATTAGGGATTTCATGTTTCGGGTGCTGGTCTTGAATCTCCTACCGATGGCTGAGGTCCTGCATTTGTTGCGGATACTCCACAACTCATGTGAGCAGCATTGTGTAGCTTACGTTTCGACCATAACTCATTTGAGCAGTGATGTAAAGGAAAAGTTACGGTTATATGTTTAAGCACACTTTGTGTGAGCTTTCCCGAGTATCTGATGATATTTTAGATGGTTCAACGGGCATGAACGGGAAATGAAAAGGGTAAGTGTTAAAATGTAATGTATCATGAACCTATAAAAAGGAATGGTGATCAAGTTGATATGAATATATGTGCAAACTTCGTGTTATGGATGAATTCATTTGAAACATGTGCAATCACACTAACTTGTATATTGATAATGATGTATAGGCTTGTGCCAAGCTTGTGGTTTGGGTTATATTATACTTTTAGTTTATGGTAAGTTATGTTTTACTTTCTACAAACTTACTAAGCATTATGTGCTTACATAGTTTCTTTCCTATGTTTTATAGATTATCAGAAGTTCGATCAGTTTTGAAAGCTCGTTAGAGATCTATCACACTATCCAGCTTAAATATAGGTAGTTTTTGGTATATTCTAGCCAAGGTTATAATGGCATGTATAGTTTGAACTGTAATGTCATTTTGATGAATGTTTAGTTGGTGGATTGGCTAGTATAAGTTGAGAATATTATTTTGGTTTGCTACCTTTGATGCTTTGATGGTTTGTGTCATTAAGCTGCCTCATGTTGTATGTTTTGAATGGCTCAAATGGCATGTTTTGTGATGCTATAGTAATGGTGAAGTTGAGGTATGTTTAATAAGTTTTTGGAACTAGTAATTGATGAATGGTAGGTGGTAACATATGCATGTTTAGGTAAGTATTGATGATTACATATGAGGTGCCTTGAATGGCATATTGGTTAGTTGATTTTAGGACTCTTGATTTGGTCATTATATGTATGTTTTGATAGGGTTTTAATGCCTTGATTATGTGCATAAAAGGCCTAAAGGATTATGCATGAATTGGTGTTGGGAATGACTTGATTTTAGGCAAATTTTAGGTCCACATGGCTAAAGACACGAGCCTGTGACTAAGTCGTGTGTGACACACGGCCTGGTGACATGACCGTGTGTCTTCTATAGGTTCCTTTATATGCAAGTTAGAGAGTTACACAGCCTTATACTTGGGTGTGTGACACGACTGTGTGACCTTACTCAGAGAGTTACACGGGTGAAGACACGGGCTGGGACACGACTGTGTGTCCCTAGTTCGAAGACACACGGCCGTGTGACCCCTATATTCATATTTTTGTATCTTTTTCCTAGCATTTTCAAATAATTTTAATTTAGTCCCAAATTGTTTATAAGGTATATTTAATACCTTGAGGGTTCGATTTAGGGACAATACGTATGTGAATGAATATTTTATAATATATTTATGATAATGTATGAAATGTATGTTTAAATTTTTTTTGTACAGTAATGCTTCGTAACCCTAATCTAGTGACAGATATGGGTTAGGGGTGTTATATTTAGTGGTATCAGAGCTACGGTTTAGTCGGTTCTTAGACTAAACATAGCATATATTTAGTTTAGAAATACATGCCATTATATAACCTACGATAGTGTGATAACTCTTGACTCAAATTAAACTATGTTTTCATATAGATAAGGTGCCATCCAACTGAGTCGATTTTGATGAAGTAGAAAGTAATGCGCAAGCCTCCATTCACAAAGAAGCGTCTAGCAATAGTAGGCTCGTATCTGAAGGCCAGGGAGGAGAGGCTAAAGAAACCTTCTTCCAGATGATGTCCGAATAGTTCTCAAAGTTCGTGTCAACAAACCTAATGGCTCAACTACCTCCACCCTCACATGTACCCCAACTGGTCCCTATAGTTCCTCAGGGTTTGGAACCAGTATGAGTAAACAAGCCTCTAGTTGATAAAATTTGAAAGTATGGGGTCGAAGAGTTCCGAGGTACAACTGAAGATGATCCAGAGAGAGTTGAGTTTTGGTTAGAAAACATGGTGAGAGTTTTTGATGAATTGTCATCTACTTCTATTGAATGTTTGAAATGTGTTATTTCTCTGTTAAAAGACTCAACTTATCAATGTTGGAACACGTTGATTGCGATAGTATCGAGGGAACGAGTAAATTGGGAATTTTTCCAGACAGAGTTTAGAAAGAAATATGTAAGTCAGAGATTTCTGGATAAGAAACACAAAGAGTTTCTTGATTTGAAGCAAGGTTGTATGTCAGTAGCTAAGTACAAAAGGGAATTTCTGAGACTCAATAAGTATGTCCGAGAATGTGTACCAATAGAGGTTGCTATGTGCACTCGACTTGAAGACGGCCTAAATGAGGATATCAAGCTGCTAGTTGGGATTCTTGAGGTAAAAGAATTTGTGGTTTTAGTTGATAGAGCACACAAGGCCGAGGAACTTAGCAAAGTAAAGAGAAAAGTTGATCCTGAGGCTCGTGATTCAGGAAAAAGACCTATAGGGAAATCATTCTCGTCTCTATTAAAGAAATCGAAAGAATATCATAGTCATTCATCAGCTTCGGTGGGTTATTCTGGAAAAGGTAGAGGAAAGCATCATTTGAGCTCGAAACTTCAGGCTACATCCATAGCAACCATGGGCAGTGTTAGAAACAAGAAGCCTGAATGTCAGTAATGTAATGGACGATACTTTGGTAAATGCAGACTGAAAGACGGGTCGTGTTTAAAATGTGGTTCTTATGATTATTATCTCAGAGATTGCCTTAAAAGGTCCGATAAAAAAATGCTCAGACTACTCGTCCGAGTAATACAGCTGCGAGAAGGAGACCACTACGTAACACTTGAAATGGGGGTAACAATTGTAATAAGATGAAAGATTCTAATATGAGATCTGAGGTACGAGCACCGGTTAGAGCTTATGCAGTTCGTGCTCGAGAGGAAGCTTCAGCACTTAATGTGACACCGATACATTTTCTAGCTTTGATACTAATGTTAATGCTTTAATTGACCATGGGTCAGCGCACTCATATGTATGCACAATTTTATTATTAGATAAGAAAATACCTTTTAAGTCTACCGAGTTTTTGGTTAAAGTAACAAACCCTTTAGGTTGGTATGTGTTAGCCGATAAAGTTTGTAAAAACTGTCCTTTAAAGATTCAGGGTTGCAACTTTCCGGATGATTTGATGTTATTACCCTTCAACGAGTTTGATATGATTCTGAGTATGGACTGGTTAACTTTGCATGATGCTGTTCTAAAATATAGACGAAAGCATATCGTATTAAAGTGTCAGAATAGTGAAAAGCTTCGAATTGAATCATATAGACTAAATAGTACATCTAATGTTATTTCTGCTATGACGACACAAAAATATGTTAGAAAAGGCTGTGAAGCATATCTCGCTTATATATTTGATTCCTAAGTTTCAAAATTAAAGTTAGAATCGGTTCCGATTGTATGTGAGTTTATAGATGTGTTTCCAGAAGAATTACCAGGGTTACCACCGATCAGAGAGGTGGAATTTGCTATTGAGTTAATGTCGAGAACATCTCTGATATCGATAGCTCCATATAGAATGACACCTACAAAATTGAAAGAATTGAAAGCACAGTTGCAAGAGTTGACAGATAGAGACGTTGCTCGACCCAGCTTTTCTCCTTGGGGTGCTACTGTGTTGTTTGTTAAGAAAAAGGATGAATCGACGCAACTATCTATCGATTATCGACAGCTCAACAAAATCACGATCTAGAACAAGTATACATTGCCACGTACCGTTGATTTGTTTGACCAGTTGAGAGGTACGACGATATTCTCTAAGATTGATCTTCATTATGGTTATTATCAGTTAAGAGATAAAGACTAGATGTGTCGAAAATTACTTTCAGAACCAGGTATGGACATTATGAGTTTTTTGTGATGCCATTTGGTTTGGCTAATGCGCCTGCTGTGTTTATGGACTTGATGAACAGAATTTTCAGCTCGTATTTAGATAGATTTTTTGTTGTATTCATTGATGACATTTTGATCTATTCACGAGATGAAACAGAGCATGCCCATCATTTGAGAATTATTTTGCAAACTTTACAGGAAAAAAAGTTGTTCGCTAAGTGCAGCAAATATGAGTTTTGGCTCCGAGAAGTCAATTTTTTGGGACATGTGGTATCGGCAGACGATATTAGAGTTTATTTGAGTAAAACCTCAGCTGTGGTTGATTGGAAACCTCCAAGAAATGTATCTGAAGTTAGAATTTTTCTAGGTTTAGCTGGATATTATAGAATATTCGTCAAAAGATTTTTGATAATTGCTACGTTGCTAACGAAACTATTGCAAAAGGATGTTAAGTTCGAATGGTTTGAGAAATGTCAGTAAAGTTTTAATTAGTTGAAAGTGTTGTTAACCGAGGCACCTGTGTTGGTTCAGCTAGAGTCTGGTAAAGAATTTGTGATTTATAGTGATGCTTCATGGAATGGTTTAGGCTATGTTTTGATGCAAGAAGGCAAAGTGATAGCGTATGTTTCTTGACAGTTGAAAATGCACGAAAAGAATTATCTGACTCACGATTTAGAGCTTGAAGCTATTGTATTTGATTTAAATATTTGGCGACACTTTTTGTACGAAAAAAAAATGTCACATCTTTACTAATCACAAAAGCCTGAAGTATTTGATGTTACAGAAAGATTTCGATTTAAGACAGCATAGATGGCTTAAGTTACTGAAAGATTATGATTTGATTATCGACTATCATCTGAGAAAGGCAAATATTGCTACCGATGCTTTGAGTAGAAAATCTATGGTTTCTTTACGAGCATTGAACACACGGTTGACGTTGATTGATGACGTTTCAATTTTAGCTGAATTAAAAGCTAGACTGGCTTTTTTGCAGCAGATTAGTGAAGCTCAGAAAAGTAATGTTGATTTGATAGCTAAACAGAAATAGATAGATTCGACATCTGATTCATATTTTCATGTTGGTTCAAACGACAATTTGTACTTCAAAGACAGAATTTGTGTTCTAAGAAATTTTGATCTCATTCAGAAGATTCTATAGGAAGCTCACAGCAGTAGCTTATTGATTCATCCTGGTAGCAATAAAATGTACGGTGATTTGAAACAAATGTATTGGTGGCTAGGTATGAAACGAGAGATTTCAGAGTTTGTATCAAAATGCTTGATCTGTCAGCAAACTAAAGCCAAGCATCAGGTACCTTCTGGTTTATTACAACCTGTGATGATTCTAAAGTGGAAATGGGAACGTGTTACAATAGATTTTGTATCAGGATTGCCTTTATCTCTGAGAAAGGACACTGTTTGGGTCATCGTATATCATTTGACAAAATCCGCGCATTTCATTCCAATGCGTACAGATTTTTCACTTGAGAGATTGGCTGAGTTGTATGTTTTTAAGATTGTTAGACTGCATGGTGTTCCAATTTCTATTATGAATATATGTGCAAACTTCTTGTTATGGATGAATTCATTCGAAACATGTGCAATCACACTAACTTGTGTATTGATGATGATGTATAGGCTTGTGTGAAGCTTGTGGTTTGGGTTATATTATGCTTTTACTTTATGTTATGCAAATGAATGGTAAGTTATATTTTTCGTTCTATGAACTTACTAAGCATTATGCACTTACATAGTTTTTTTCCTATGTTTTATAGATTATCGGAAGTTCGATCAGTTTTGGAAGCTCGTCGGAGATCTACCACACTATCCAGCATAAATATCGCTAGTTTTTTGTATATTTTGGCCAAGGTTATAATGTCATGTATAGGTTGAATTTTAATGTCATTGTGATGAATGTTTAGTTGGTGGATTGGCTAGTATAAGTTGAGCATGTTATTTTGGTTTGGTACCTTTGATGCTTTGATGGTTTGTGTCAATGAGCTACCTCATGTTGTATGTTTTGAATGGCTCAAATGACATGTTTTGTGATGATATAGTAATGGTTAAGTTGATGTATGTTTAGTAAGTTTTTGGAACTAGTAATTGATGAATGGTAAGTGGTAAAATATGTATGTTTAGGTAAGTTTTGATGATAACATATGAGGTGCCTTGAATGGCATATTAGTTAGTTTTTTTAGGACTCTTGAATTGGTCATTATATGTATGTTTTGATAGGATTTTAATGCCTTGATTATATGCAAAAAAAGCCTAAAGGATTATGCATGAATTAGTATTGGGAATGACTTGATTTTAGGCAAATTTTAGGTCCACATGGTCTAAGACCCCGGGCTTGTGACTCAGCTGTGTGTGACACATGACCATGTGTCTCCTGTAGGTTTCTTTGTATACAAGTCTGTGACTTACACTGCTTGGCACACGGGCGTGTGACACGGCCATGTGACCCTACAGAGAGAGCTACACGGGTGAGGACATGGGCTGGCACATGGTCGTGTGTCCCTAGTTCGAAGGTTACACAGCATGAGACACAAGCATTTTTCTCAACTGTGTGAGCCACACGGCCATGTGACCCCTGTATTCAAATTTTTGTATCTTTTTCCTGGACTTTCTAAATGATTTCAATTTAGACCCAAATTGTTTCTAAGGTATATTTAAGGCCTCGAAGGTTCAATTTAGGGACAATACATATGTGAATGAATGTTTTATAATATGTTTATGATAATGTATGAAATGTATGTTTAAATGTTCTATTTGTGCGGTAATGCTCCATAATCCTAATCTGGAGATGGATACGTGTTAGGGGTGTTACAGGAAAGGTTGGTTTTGGTATGCAAGTATAGGTTTTGGAATGGCTTGTTTTAGGGCCTAAATTTGGAGCACACAGCTTGGGACATGGGCTGTTACACGGCCGTGCCCTACACACGGTCACCTCACACAGTTTTTTGTCATTTATATTGTAAGTGCAAGTTTCACACGGCCTACGACATGATAGTGTGTCTCAAAACTATTTGTCACACGATTTAGAACATGACTTTCGACACGGTTGTGTGACCCTATTTTGAATACACACATGGGTGGATACATGGGCTGAGACACAATTGTGAGTCCCTACTTCAAATGTCCACATGGTCTGAGCCATGTCACACGGGCTGGCCATACGACAGCGTGACCCTTACTTTCCCAATTTTTCAGGTTTTTCCTAAAATTTTTTGATTTATTCAAAATGATCCCCGATCATTTTAAATTGTTTCCAGGGCCCCGAAAGCTTGATTTTAAGGCCCAAATGTGTATGTTTGCTATAATTGGAATGAGTTCTTGGAAATTTATAATTAAGTTGAATTATTGTTATGTTTTGTATAGCATCACTTCGTAACCCTAATCCAACGACAGAGATGAGTTAGAGGTGTTACTATCCAACTGTTCGTGGTACCACCCCAATTCCTTGGAAGGTCCGTCCAATGTGAAAAGGAGCAAGAAGAGAGAAAAATCCTAGAGATGATCTGAAAAGTTGAAATTAACATACCCCTATTTGAAGCCAAGTGTTAGCCTCAAAATTGTTCCACTTTTTAAGGTCATAACACCTACATTTTGTTATGGATTTGGGTCTGTTTGAGACCACAACTTTCTTTGAGATTCTAAACGACTAATCGCAAGCACAAGCTTACTTATTTGCTAATCTATTTCTTGTAGGTGCTCTTCAGTCTTCTGTTGGAACTTTTTGGTACTAACAGCTAATCTTTCCATTATGGCCTTAAGAGATGTCTTTGGGGGTTGAAATTGTTGGGTCGGTGATGGCCTTGGTTGATACGGTTGGTTGTAATAAGGATTTGATCCATAGTTTAGATTTGGGTGATCTTTCCACCCTGCATTGTAAGTGTTTGAATATGGATCATATCGCCTTTGGGTGGCCTTAGGAAGTTTCCAACAGCATCTACTCGTGTTGTTGTGTCTTCATGTCAAATCAAACAAGAGTCTGTTAGATGATCAGGCATGGCACACATCTCGCACAACTGAACTGGGATCGTTTTTCCTGTAAGTAAATTTTGAACTACATTTGTGAGCTTGTTAATTTTATCTTCTAATGATGGAGTACTTAGCCCATGAACCCATCTTCTAAGTTCAGTAGTTGGTCGAAGTTGTTGGGAATTCACAGCCATGGTTGAAATTAATTCCCTTGCTCTTGAAGGAGTCATGTAAACAAGTGTTCCTCTATTGATAGTATCAATCATCTTCATTCCCATAGGGAGTAACCCCTCATAGAAATATCGAAGTGATTGTTTAGTTAGACCATGTTGTGGGCAACTTGAACACAACTTATTGTATCACTCCAATAGTCATAAAGCGATTTGGTCTCCTTTTGTCCTATTTTGACAATATATATTTTTAATTCGGCTGCCCGAGCTGCTAAAAGGAATCTTTTAAGAAACAAGTAAGACGTGTCAGACCATGTATTAACTGATCCTAGAGGTAAATAAAACAGTCACTCTCTAGTAGAGTCGACTAACAAGAAAGGATAAGCTCGAAGTTTAATTTGATCTTCGGTTACTCCCTGAGGTTTCATGCTTAAGCAAATAATATGTAATTCCTTAAGATAAGTGTGAGGATTCTCATTTTGCAAACCTGCGAAAAGTGGGCAATACATGAATTAAGCCTGATTTTAACTCAAATGGTGTTCCTTTTGTCGAATGCGTTATGTATAGTAGTTGTTGCTCATCTGATGCCGCAGCGAGCTGTCAATTGGTTTGATTCACCATTTTTTTGGTTTGCTGAGTGTATCGTCAATTTCTTCCGTGGAAGAGAGAGTGTTTTGTATTTGGATTCTTTTACTTGCGATTTTTTTCCCGTCGATTAGCTTCTCTTCGCAGTGATTGAGCTAACTTATCAATTTTTAGTTCAAACTCTAAGGTCATCGGTTCTGACCTAGTCATAAATAAAAGAAACGAAAACTTAGTATTATTTCCAATCACCGGCAACAACACCAAAATTTGATGGGCATTGAAACCACCAAATATAATTTCCTATGCTCTAACTGAATTAAACTGTAGTATAGAGAAGTAGGGTTGATCCTATAGGGGCTGGGACTCCTAATTTTCCTATTTAGGTGACCAGATTCCTGAGTCTAGGCAGCTGTCATGCCCACGACCTCTACGTGCAGAGCTGAAAAGTAAATAATGAGAGATTTTAGTTGATAAAGGAAAAACAAGTATAAAATAAAATGAAATAATAACATAATGATAGTTGCAAAATAAAATTAAGTAATTTAAATTAAATTGGTAAATCAAATATGTGAATGCTTAGCCTTAGTCTTGGTACACTCCAAACACGAATCGATCCTTGAAAGTGGATTTTTTCTTGCAAACAATAAGCTAGTTATAGCGATCAAAGACGCCTCAACCGCCAATTCTTCCTTGTGTAGTTGGTTCCAGTATGACCTACAAACCAACCTTTACCGATTATCTTACCATGTAACACACATTTGCAATTTAAGATCTTCTTTGTGATCTAGAAGATCCCAACTCAAATTAACATCCTGAATTGCGTAGGTCGTTTAAATTCAATCACTATTCCTTGATGGAATCTAACTAGCTTTTCCAACTAGACATGCCATTTTGTTCGCGAGAACTCGAATATGGCAGACGATTAACACGTTTTCCCAACTGTGTGCCAAAATAACTTCTTTCCAATATGCACTTTTTGTTGAAATTGGATTTATTTTGAGGGTCAAATGTAACTATCTCATCCTATATAGGATTACTTAAAAAATAATAGAAGAATGAATTTATGTTTTTGGACTGTCTTGAAACTCGGAAATGAAAATAAATGATTTAGTCATAGTGAACATGTTGAGTTGTGACATATTGAATTAATTTTCTTAAAATTTTATCGAGGGTAAAATTGTTAAAATTTTATCAAGGGTATAAATGTAAAAAATTTATTAGGGGTAAAATTGGGGTAAGAAAATTATTTAATACGTAGATATTAAAGTTTATTTTTGGAAATAGAAAAACTAAATCGTGTTTGATCATATTACAAAGTACTAGGTCAAAAAGGCCTAAGAAGTACTCATAATTGGACCCGATGTGTGAGACCCAAAACTCCTAATATAACATGAAGGGGCGACAACCCTAGTAGAAATATAAGGGTGAGTCGTTCAGCCCTCTCCTAATCTAAGTAGGATACTGATTTTCTTTTTAAAATAAACTTCTACAATTCCACAAGGGTTCTACCTTTTCTTCCTATAAATAGATGGCACCAATAGAGCTATTAACAACACTTTTGAGATATTGTTATTCTACCAAAAAATGGAGAGAATTTATTCTCAACTTATAAACATAATTTTCAGAATAACAATTTTACCGATTTCTATTAAAGAAGAGAGAATTTTTGTTTTCACCCTGAAAAGAAAACATTTTCTTGTTCTATGTTTTGGTTCAATTGGTTCAAACCCACATTCGAAGCAGTTCGTGGTACAAGAATAGTGGAGAAGATTATTTGGTTGAAAACTGAAAAACATCAAGGATTCACTTATCAAAAAACATAGGTACGAATTCAGTTATGGTTTATTACTATAAATATGACAAATCGAATCGGTTTTCAAAATTTTAATTTTCCGCTGTGTAAGAAAACTATTTTCGAACCGAAATTTTTCCAACACAAACATGGACCAAAATCCTATAAGTTCAAAGAACTTAGTGATTTTTTAACCAATATATATATAAACATAGCTAAACACCATCTTGTCGATGTTTTAACTGAAAAAGGACAAACATGCTACTCCCTGTTTAGCTTAAATGTTCATGCCTTATCCGGAGTGGTGGACTCTGAGACGACTTTCATATTTCTTTATTTTTGGATCAATAGATTAATAATCATTACATGGTCAAATTTATGACCAATCAACATGTCGTGGCGATTCCTAGGCATTTCTTCATACTTGCGGATTCTCATATTCCTAAATAAAACTCTCTCATTACATGGAATCTTTTTTGCTGATTCTCTTATCTCATAAAATACTGGCGTATTCATTGACAGTCACATAATAAGAATACTAGTACAAATCCACGCCATTCTTACAGACTTAACCCTATTCCATCTTTCGTACTTCAAACCTTCACTCGGTCGTAATATTGCCAAGTTACTTCCTTGTCATCCAACTTATTTTTGTTACCTTACATCCAAGGTGTATTATGTCTATCTACTTTGGACTGCTTAAGCCTCTATTTTTCACCAAACTATTATCTGAACTACAGTTCAAGTTTACAATCTCTTTTAGGGGTTAGTTCCCTATATGGAAGTTATGCTCGCTATATATTTTCCTCAAAGAGGAATAGTCTTGACAGACATATCTGTCTTTCGGATATTCCTTATTAGTACCTGTTTCTCATATTCAGTTTCATTTAGCACCCTCTGGTGGTTCTTAATGGTGGATTCATATCTGTGATTCCCAAATAAATATTCTTTTCTTTTCCTATACCCCAAGCATTATTGACACGTCACTCCCACATCTGGATCAGGCAGGGTTACCATTCGTGCGCCCTATCGGCTTCTACGTTACTATTTCAGCAGGCCTTTACTCATTTCAGGTAACCTCCTAAACCCAACCTAGACGTTATGGCCAAATCTCGGAAGCTACAATGACCAACAAGAAATGACTTCCAAATTAATTGTGTTTAACTCGAATTTTTGAAAACATTGATCGTTTTTAAAAAGAAGGTTGTTATTGAGACTTTTATTAAAACATGTTTAGTTTAAGTAAATTTACATTGTAACTCAGATTGTTACATTTTGATTGTTTTGAAAAGAAAACTTGTTTTCAAATCGAAAACGTTACTTTACAAAATTTTATTATCAAAGTTTGCAGTGGAATAAATGAAAATTTTGTTTTTTTTTTTAAATATTTTTAATGTGTTAAAACATTTTGTTCACTAAATTAAATAATTAAACAGTTTAAAATTCAAAGTTTATGCATGTAATCAAATTACCAAAATAAAATTCCCATGTCATAGTTCAAAATAAATAAAAACAGTCCAAAGTCCAAACAAGTCCTAGTTAATCATAAAATACTTTTACCCAATCTTATTCCGAGCGAAACTGATACGAGTCATAAAGGCCCAACCCAAGTTGAAGAACGTGATGGGCTCAACTTGCCACAAGGCCCAATAACGAGTTCAAAGGCCCGATAAATGTGGTCCAAACTAAATGGGACCATTCAAGATTTTGTTAGCAAGGCCTTAGATGCATACACAAAAGAACAAGAAAATCAAGATTCACTTTCTTGTTTTCAA
>CM025141.1:21067903-21079106 GCA_013467495.1 Gossypium gossypioides
TATTATAACATTTAAGTTAGTAAATTATTTTAAAATAAAAATGATAATGAAATAATAAAATATAGGAAACAAATAGCTTAGTGTAAAATAGAAAGAATAAACAAATTTTAAGTTCATTGTCTTGCATGTTGAACTTGGGAAAGAGAATAAGCATATTTGGCCATTAATCTTTAACCTTTGAAGCTCAAATTGGTTAGTAAAATTTGGTCCTTTTTGCATAAAATTTATATTTTTGGAACCTTAAAATCATAAGCTGACTTGCCCATGTTAAAATTTTTAGAATAGTATAAATTATGGAAGTTACCATCATATAGAAATTTAAGTTTTTGGTGTTGTTTTGATAGATTTTAAGGTTGGAAGTTAAATGAGACTACTTTGTAAAGTTAATTCATGAAATTGTGCATTAGGGACTAAATTATAATTAAATTCAAAATTAAGGGTTTAATTGAGTAATAGGAAGTCCTATAGGGACTTTAAGAAAATTTCGTTTAATGTTGGGAGGATTTTTGATGAATTATGTTAGTACTATGTTAGTAAGAGTTTTGAGGAATAAATTGAAATTCATGTTAAAGTAGTATAAAATTTGTAATTAAATATGAAATGGTATGTAAAATGTTAATTTATTATATCTGTTTAACTCTAGCTAACGTTGAACCGGAGTCCTCGAGTAAGAAAGGAAAAGGCAATGCTATTGACGACTAGCTCAAAAATTACGGTGTGTGTTTCTATAATCTAAACTATTTAAATTTTTTGTATTGAGCATTTGCATTATATGGTGAGTTAAGGTAAGTTACAAGTTGATTTAATGTGATATGTTTGAAATGGTTGATTTGGTTACTTGTGATTGGGATTGTGTTGAGTACTATTGAAATTGATATTGATTTTGTAATGGAAAGAAAAGATGTTTCTATGAGCAAATATTCAAATGATTAAATTATTTGGATTGATGAAATTGTATTATGAAATTGGGGAATTGAATTATGAATTGAATTGAGAATTATGTTACCTTATTAACTGTTCGTGCATGGTCGGGCATAATTGGCATGCCATAGGATAGGAAGAGTTCAGAGTTTTACGACTGTGTCGGGGAGTACTGGGCACCCCATTTATCGATTTTATCAACCAGCGCAGGGTGCAATTTGTTTCTACAGATTATTTCGTCAGGCACATGGTGCCAAATTTGGTGCGTTGGTTGGATCTGCGTATCCGAGTCCGAGTCCAAGTTATGTTAATAGGGGAAAATAAATAAAAAATGGTGAAATTGGAAATGATAATAGAAATAATGATGGAAGTGAATTTCGTATATTTTATAACGAATGTTTAAATGGAAATGTGATGATACATGAAATTTCTTAAGTTTGAATTGAAGTAATATATTTAAGTTTCTTTACATTACTTGAGTTGCATTTTAGTTAAGTAAATGAATATCTTGTACCATGTTTTGATACTCTGATTATGGAAGCACCACTGAGTAATACTCAACGTACGTTGTTTTCTTGTATGCAAGTTAGGTACCTAGTAGAACTAATATCGACACAACGTCCAGTGATGATCCCGACTTCAAATATTGGTGAATGGTATTTATGTTTGTTTTGGCATGTACCTACGTTATAATGCAATAGTTTTGGTCATTTTTGCATCTTGATGGTCTTTTGTGGTATGATAATGTTTTGCTTTTAGTTGATAGATATTATTTTGGATTTGGTAAATTTTATGGTTATAAAGGTATGAAGTGTTTATAAGATAGATAACTTATAATGTGGACATATTTGGTTGCTTTGTGCTGGTGATTTGGTATTTAGAACTTTAAAAGTATTATTGTGGATGGAACAAGTTGATATGTTATTGATGTTTTAGATGAATGTTTAGTATATATGTATATACTTTTTGGTGTCAATAAGGGTACATTGGTTAGACACATAAATTATAGGAAATATGTATGTTTTAAATTCAATTATAGGTATTTGAAGGCATGTTTATAGCTGGTTATTGTATGGCTTGGCATTTAAGGAATTGGGGTTGAAATGCCTTGGTTTGAAAGCAATTTTTTTAGGAATACAAGGATTTACATGGTCTGTAACACGGCCGTGTGATCTAAAACAGTTTGTTACATGGTTTGGCACAATACGTATGACACAACCATGTGGCCCTTTTTTGAGTACTCACACGGGCAAGGACATGACCGTGTGTCCTAACTTCGCATGCTCACACAGTCTAGGCTATGTCACACGGCCTGGCCACATGGCCGTGTGACCCCTATTTTCCAAATTTTAAAGTTTTTCTACAATTTTTTGATTTGTTTCGATTTGATCCCATATTGTTGTCAAACTTTTTTTAAGGCCCCATAGGCTCGGTTTAGGACCCGTAAGTGTATTTTTATTATAGATATAATGTGTTTTTATTATTGTATTTAGAATCGATTAATTTTTTTCGTTTAAATTTAATTGTTTCTAATTATACTGTAATACTTTGTAACCTTAATTCGACAACGGATACGGGTTAGGGGTGTTACATGTATCATATCTTCTTCAAAATTTATACTGATTCTAAGTCAATGCTAATTTGAATTATAATATCTTGATATAGCATGATATGGGTTATCTGGACGTTATTCGCAATGAATTATTAGTTTAGGTATGTGAACAAAATTGAATCAGGGTATGTCTGAGTGTGAATCAATAGTACAAAAATCCGTGTAAGTATCTGCCATATGCATGTATCCACCCAAGACAATGTCAGTAAGTAATTATTTGAAAAAAGAAAATGAGTTAAGTTATGGATTGTTGGAGGTGGTTTCTAAAGGTATATTTTGTTTAGAAAGTGTTATGGGACAGGAGAATTATGAAGCAATGGGAAGAATCCTCTAGTAAATTAAATATGAAAGATTAAGTATAACAAGGGTATGATAATTGGCGTATACAAAAGTGGTAAGATCATATGGTATCAATCGTAATAAATGATGTAGAATAGAAGTTGACTCATAGAAATTTTTACAATATTATTAAGCCTCCGTCAAGGCATGGTTAATGAGCTCACTAAGTACCTTTTTACTTACATGGTTGTTATTCTTTTCAGGTTCGTTGAGAAAAGGCTTCTCCCCGAGGGACAACGCTAGGAGTACGCTAAGCTGGTGGCAGATTGGGCTATTATGCATACAGAGGATTGTGGCACAGTCTTGAAATTTGCCTTTTGAGTCTGTCTTGAATAAATTTATACCTTGTAAAGATCCGAATCAAATATGTTGTAATAAGTTGTTTAAACCATATTTCACTTTAAGTTTTCAAATGTTAAGTTTTTCTTTTTGACTTCTAATAAAAAATTTAAAATAAATGAGAATTATAAATTGTTTTTATTAAATGCTTTGTATCGTCTAATAACACTTGAGATCTAGACCCGGTGGATCGGGTCAGGTTGAGGGCGTTACAAGTTGGTATCAGAGTTTTAGTTTAGCTGGTTCTTAGACCAAGAAAATAAAGAAGCCCTGTATGCATAATACGCCGAGCCTGGCTTAGTCTTTCAGGTATGTTGAAAATATTTCATAATTTGACTTATGTATTAATAATAGTTTAATAAAGAGAAATGATGATGAAGTAAAGAGATAAAAGTAAGGTAAAATGATCGATTCGTTAAAATGAAAGAAAGGATGTTATGTGATATAGCAGACAATAAAATGAAATATAGAATACAAAAGGAATTTCAATCCCCACCCTCATTAGCTTGATTAGTGGGTGCAGCTAGAAGAGGATTTATAGGATTCTGGCCCTTAGATGTTAAACCCTCATCATGTTCTTCTACAATGGGCGTGCGAGGAATGATAAATTGTCTGGTTGTTCCAATTCCCTTCGAGATGTTTCCATTCTTCGCCCTCTAGGTGGTAAATTTTAAAACTAAGAGAATTAGTAAAGATATCCTTCACACATTTCAAGTCTACTTTCCTAAGATCAAGAGGACCTATAGCAACTTGGGCATGCAGAATCAAAATTGTCCTCCTTCTGGTAAGCCCCCAATAAAATTCTTATGAGTTTCTTATTGAAACTTTCTAAAAGTTTCCTCATGAGATTGGCTTAGCCTCTCCAACTCTGCCTTATGACTTTCTTCTTGAGCCTTGAGCTTTTCCTCTAAGACAGACTTTTCACCCTTCAAGTGATGGACCTCCTCCTTATATCACTCACATTCAGTCTGAGCATCCCCATGCTTACCCTTCAGGGTTGTGATCTGTGTTTATAATCTTGCAATTAAATTGCTTGAATATTGATATTTTTGGCAAAGTTCAGCCAAAGTGTATTCACTAGATTTTATATATCTTTCTAAACCTGCTATCTTATTGTTGTAAAACCTATTAGCTTCCTTGAGAGCCCCACTCCAAAGACCATGATAGATAGACATGATCTCTGAGACTTGAGCCATGAGTGATAGAGGACCCTCAAAAGAATCAGATGTAAGGCAAGAAGAGAAAACTTCTCTTAACTATAGTGGTAGCAAGCTTAGTTGTTGCTAAAAATAGAGCTGAGAGATGTGGAAGTTGTCACTAACTCCAAAAGAGCTTGCTACGTAAAGTTACTTCCTAATTTAGAAGAGGTAGCATCTTGTGTTTGAGGGGGAAAGAGTCGAGTGAATTAGAGGAATTGTTTCTGTAGAATTCTCTAGCGATAAAGGATTAGAAAGGTGTTTGGGAGAGTCTGTTTGAGGGGCGAACTATTCAGGTACTAAAGGAATATCAGGATAAGCAGGAAATAGAGAAGAGTGGGGGATTGCAGCAATATGCTCCTTAATTAATTTATTCTTTACTAGTGGAGGGCATTCACTACTTCCATATTCTTGAGTGCTCTAATCTAATTTGGCCTTTTTCCTTATTATCCTTGTTGTTGTCTTACTTGGTGGAGCAGTAGTAGTTTTCTTTTCGCCATGACCCGTTTAAGAATAGAAGAAATGTCCATGTCTTGAGGATGGGAATTTGATGAAGATCCTGCACCATTAATAGGAGAATTAACTTGATCTGAAGTAGAATTTATAACAAGATTTGTTATAATTTTCCAATTTCTTGGGCAAAGACTACAAATAATGTAAAAGTATAATGGAGGCTCTCAGATGCGCCCTAATAAGATATGCACTAGTTTGCTATCCGAGTTATATGGCCAGGCTTTGAAGGTAGACAATATGGAGGGGTCAATTGTTGGACTGATGGAATAGTTTTGGCGGTAGCCATTTGGACTCAAATTCTTCAAACAATGTTGAAATACGTTTCTAACAGAGACCAACTCTAGCAAGTCAAGTATGCGACCCTTTTTCAATCTTTGGTATTTCCTTTCAGCAATTTGAGCATCCTTTGACTAGAATTTGGTACAGAAATTTTCCAAAGGAAGGGATTATTGAGTTGAAAAGCCAAAACCAGACTTGAGTTTACTTACAACTAGTATATATTTATCCTTTCTCTGATGAAGATTTGAGATTTTATTTTGAATAAGTGGTTCACATCCTTGTCGTATGCTAAAATGAGCACTGCCCACAGAGGTTCCAATCCTTATCGTATGCTAAAATAAAACCTACAGAACTGTCACTAAGATTTCAATGATGGGGAAGCTAGAAGTCATAAGTGGAATTTGGGTTTTGGAGACCTCAGGCTCCTAAATATCGATTCATTTCTTTTTGGGTAGTGTTACAATCACACACCTCAGTCTCCACATGCAGTGGAGTTACATGAGCTTCGGTACGGATATTCCGGTAATGGCCCCTCCCTCTGATAGTAGTTCTTCTCATGTTGAGAACAAAAAGTTAAAAGTCGAAAGACGAAAGAAGAAAAAAAAGTTACCTTTGAGAAAAATCGAAAACGGAATATGAAGAATGCAGGGAGGTTTAACAAAAGAAGTGTAACGCCCAGTTTTGGTAGGTCCTGAGTTTGGCGCGTAACTCGAAAGTAGTCTGAGTGGCACAGTTCTATCCGCCCAATTGATGCTCTTGGTGTATACATTGGGCCCATAGTTGATGTTAGATTATCAATTAAGGATTGTTCTCTGAATGTATGGAGATGTAAAGAAGAAAAGATTGATATGAGTATTGAGGGTTTTTGGGGTAATATAGGTATCGTGAAAGGTATAATACGCCAAGTTTGTTTAGTTACTATGCTAGTTAAGTTCTAACGATATGGTGAGGCATGAACAAAGGGATGAATTATATATATAGATATTGGATTCTCGAATTTGCCCAGTTTTGACAACTGTTAGTGTTATCTTGGTGGACTCTAGAAGCTTATTTCATTGATTATTGCTAACGAAACAAGCCACCCCTCTTAGGCGTTTTCCAAAAATTTTATCAATTAAAGATTACCAGACAAAGGGCAAATGATGGATATGCCTACTTCAGTTTTCAACAAGGTCGTGAACCAATAATCCATAATAGCATTTCTAATCTTCACTAGAGGACGGGAAAATTCATAAGGGTCGCTATAATCTTGAAAACAGGTTTGGCTTTTCCACTTGTTGGTCACTTTCCAAAGAGTCCATTTGTTCTCAAAATCTGCCTGTTGATTTTAAGATTGCAGATAAGCAGTTCAAACATTTAAGTAGGGCGCACATTCTAGAGTTTGTGGAATTACTTACGATTAGGAATGCCTTCCAATACTGTTTGCTAAATCAAAATCCTAATGGCCACAGAAATACTAATCGAATTAGTTGGCTAGACAACTATAATATGCCTTCAGCTTTGGCTGCTTGGCCTTACAATGGCAACATAATCTTAGCACAGATCTTAATTGGGCGTGCAAAAGAACCCCCATTTTATTTTTATGAATTTTGTGGGATTCGTTCCCGTAATTAGCTTATTACTCCTGGTATTCATCCTCCTACTTCTTTTCCTTCAAGCAAATCTAAGTTCTTTTCCTTCAAGCAAATCTTGAAGGGTTTCACATTGATGGTGCAGGACCCAATCCAAAATCTCACACTTCAATCATCCCAGCACCAAACATGGACATTAGAGCTATCTTGGAGAAATCTCGTGTTAAGGAGAGTGCTTCAGTTGCTCATTCTAAGAAACTAGTTACAAAGAAGTACAAAAAGAGGCCTAGAGCAAGTAAAGATGCTCCAGCTACTAAAGGGGTGAGTCACCTCAGCCAAAATGGCATGGACTTAAGAAAGGACTTCCAAACCCACATGTTCATTCTCCTATTGTTCCATCATTTTCTACTGTGCCATCAATCTTGCTCAAAACACAGGTCCTCATATTGACACCCCTTCAGAAACTTTACCATTGGATCCACCTACAATCCCCATAAATCCTAAACCACAAGCCTTTTCCTCTACTAAAAGTGATGAATTTTTTCCTTGGCGTAACCTTTATGCTTCAAGGTTGTCCTCTACTTCTTTAAGTTCAACATTCTAGAGCCAATAAAACATGATCCATCCATAATTAAAAGAGGTTTTTCGATCTTACAGTGCACCCAAATTAGACTCATCTCCTATCTTGTAAAAGGCCAAATCTGCTCAGGCTCTATCTGTGGAATATGGGCTACTGAGTGAAACCCTTCAAGAGTTCAACAATTACCATAAGGCCAAGATTGCAAGCTTGTAGGAGGTGAGTTGATCAAAAAGTAAGACGACAGAAGAGCTATGCTATAATGAGTAGGTTATTAAAAGTAAAGTTAAACATCTCGATTCATGCGTCATGGATTGGAAGCTCAATTATAGGACTCAAAAAATAAGTGCAAACTGTTGGAGAGTAAGGTTGAGTCGTTAGACAATGGCGAGTCCTCCTTAAGGGAACAATCTAGCCCAAGAAGCTACACTATGAGGCCAAATTGGATACCCTTCGCCAATCCAATGATGAAGCCTTCCAAAAATACCAAGAGGACACAACCAAGAACATGACCAAGGCACTACTAGAGTTAAAGGCTAACTTAGTTCTCCATGCCCATGTGGCCATTGGTTAAGTCAGATAGACTTCGAATTCCTAAAGGACATCTCTACAGATTCATTGGATTTTGATGTTTATAATCCCAAGGGTAAAGTGTGGGAAGACTTCTAGTTAAAATGGAAACAAATTGTTGGTTTCTTTGCCCCTAACTCGCCCGAAGTAGAGGGTGAAAAAAGTCCCAAGAAGCTCAATGACCTAGAGCAAACTCTAGGGGAAGTAGAGAAAATAGAGAATGCCCCCTTAGCAAAGAAGGTTCTCTCTGCATCCACTGAGCATCATACCGAGGAAGAGGACTAAATTTCTTTTTATTTTGTATTTCCTTTTTATTATCCTCTATCTCATATAACATCCCTTTTTGCTCATATTAATGAATCGATCCTTTATCTCTCATTTATCTTATTGTTTCATTATTATTTCTCTTCATTATGCCATTTTTAGTACATTAATCTCATGATAAGATAGTTGTCAACATACCTGAAGAACTCTACCAAGTTCAGCATATTATGCATACATGGCTTTTTCATCTTCATAATTCGAGAACCGACTAAACCGGGCTCTGATAGCAAACTTGTAACACCCTTAACCTGATCCAATCAACCGAATTTGGATATTAGGTATTACCATACAAATATAGACAAAAGCTTAATTCACTTATACAATTTACAGATAAATGCAACATACTTAACTACAAAATCTCAAACTAAAATACATAAGTAAATACAATGAACAAATACAGATGCAACACGAGATAATTAAATTACAATGATATCCAAATTAAACCCTTATTTATTACAGATACCCAATTGAATTTATAAGAACTATTATAGTCTTTAAACACACCACCAACTTGTTCTGTATGCATAACAACCTAATACGCCACCCACTCCTTAGGCATAGACTTGATATTGTCTCTCCTGGCGCAGATTCATACCAATTTGCCTATAACAAAACACACACCCATATAAGTTCGTAAGAACTTAGTGAGGAAAACATCATTTACCTGTGTCATTTATGCATATCTTAGCTAGTAACTTATTTAATTGATCATATCATTATGAACCTTAAAATTAGTCACTAGCGAATACACCCTCAATTTCTATTCTCATTTGCATGTTAGATACCATACCTCACTCAGACCTCATTTCTTACCCATTAACATCATCGATACATCACTTATCTCTTTCAATTTGATCTTTCATAAGTCTTTACTCTTTTCTCTTATATAGGTCCATACGACCGAAACACCTTTACTGTTGTATACATAACTTTAAGCCATCATTCCACAATCCATGTTTGATCCCATATACAAATAATAGGTACATTCCTTCTGATATATAGTTAGAAAAATCCTTATTCAGAATAAGCTTCTTTTATGTTTGCCCATCACCTCTTATATATCACATCACTTCATTATTCATAGTCAAATCATGGTCTTGTATAACACTTTATCATATCCCATAGAGACACTATGCCTTATTGATCTTTCTAATCACACTTACAAGCCATGCTAACCGCACCCAAGCAATTTAATACATAATCCGCCAAGAATCATTCCTTTAGGTTATGCCATTGCGAGCCTTACTAGGATACACCATAAAGGCACTGCTTTCAGATTTCACCATGTACGTTGTTCTTTCAAGTTTTTGCCACAAAGGCTTTCTTTCATATTATGCCACAAAGACTTTCTTTCATATTACGCTACAAAGGCCTCCTTTCATATTACACCAGAAAGACTTTTTTTTTTCATATTACGCCATAAAGACTTTCTTTCATGTTATGCCACAAAGGCTTTTTTTACTTAACGTGTTTTCGATATGGATTTGCCTAAACTCACGTTATGTGAGGTTTACCCATCATCGTCCTTTAATTCCATTCGGAAGGTGTCATGGAAATGAGCTTTTTCTTTAATATTCATATCATAGATTGTGTTTTTAGTCCCGACGAACCCTTTTAGACTCTACCGCGATGAACAGACACATACTTACTTGATAGACTTTTCATGTGCTAACATCACTTAAGACTCAACACTTTAAGTCTCTAATCATACACTTCATCACATGTATTTCAGGTGTGCCATACTCAAACTTTACATACTTAACTTGTCAATCTCATACGAACTATACATGCAACCCCAACAAACATTTAGACTATGCATTTTTGGTTTCTATTTCATAATTCGATCAACTACCACGATAGTATCTTGTATGGACAATATACATGCAAGAGTTAGTATAGAGGCTCACTTGACAACCACGAATAGTAGTTTGAACTCCAAATCCAACCTTCATCAAGAAACTACAGCAACCATTGCTTATAAAATAGAGGAACTTTCGAGTAACCATGTTATCATCTTAAACCCAGATAAACCCCATATAAGCCTTACTCATTCATCTTATTGTTCATGCACTTATTCGAACCTACCTTATAATAGCACAACATGCAGAGTCATAAAACTTACCTTGTATAGAGTAATCGCTGATAAAATTCGGGATCTCAACTTCAACTTAAAGAAATGCTTTTGGTTCCTTAGACCTCAGATAACTTTATCTTAGAAGAAAGAAGATAACTTCCCTTTCCCAAATTGAATATCTATTATAATAATCTAAGTCTTTATTGGAACTTGACAAATGTCACATCCTTATTGAATTGCCTTATCCAAAATTCTACAACTTTTGAGAAACCTCATTGAGTATCCCCTTATCTTTTAACTATATTGGTTCACAGTTAGTTGGTTCCTAATTAGCTTACCTTGTAACTTAACTTGCACAGTACCACAATTAACGTGTGCATTTTATCCTTGGCGTGAACACCTACTCTCGATACCATTTTACTTGGCCACTGATCTTATTCCAACTAACATAGCCACCTAACAAATAACCTTTATTAACTTAACCATATAACAGTACACGCTAGCCTTATATGCCGAAAGATGCACTTGGGCGAAGCCTACTCCGCCAATCATACTACCATAGGACTATACGTTAAACCTTGTACCTGCCAGAACCGAGGTGTTACAATTAGAATGCCTCGATTAACCTCAAGATGAATGCCCGAGCGTATTGTTCATTGTTAACGTCAGGCGCATCCGTAGGAAGCTCTTCGAAATTGGTTCCCAACCACTTCATATCTATCCGACCACCGTAAAAATTATTTGACACTTTCCCCAAAAATGCCTCGCAAAGGTCCTCTTTACCAGAAATGATTGCTGACCCCGTGATGACTGGCCCATCTATCGATAAACTGAGTTATAAAGCTACGTCCTCGGGTGTGATTGTACACTCGTCGCATGGAAGATGAA
>CM025141.1:21128382-21142569 GCA_013467495.1 Gossypium gossypioides
CGGGACATGTGAGGGGAAATAAGGAGAGTGTTAGCTATATGCTTCACTTATGGGATATGTTCGACTCTATGAGTTATTTGGTGTGATTGGAGATCCCTGTATCCGATATGTGGTGATAGTGCCCACTTTATGTTTCATACCTCAAGAGCCAACTTATCATTATACGTGATTGTGAGAAATGTGCTACATGACTAATGGAATATGTGTTATATGACATATGCTTGAATGAGTATGTAAGTGCTATGTAAATGAACTAATAGATAATGCATGAATAGGTATTATATGACACTAGACATAAGAACATTGTATTTGTATATATATTTGGTGGTGTTGTGGATGCATGATGACATGTTTGCATAGTAATTATTCTATTCATTCACTGAGCTTGTTTAAGCTCAGCCACTCTTTTCAATATATGCAGATTAGTGACGTTTCAGTGTGGGCGGTGTGGTTTTCTTGAGGGAGTGATCCAAGGAAGATTTGTTAGTATTTCGTAGGTGTTCATTATTTATTTATTTATGAATTGATAAATAAGGCAATGTGGTAGACCTGTTTATAGCCATGTTAGTTCTGAACATTTTGTTGGTTTTGCTTTTGTTTATGAGGTTTATGAGTTATAAATATGCTTAGGTTTATGAACATTGATGATGGTATGATGTTTCTTGCTTGGACACGTTTCTAACATTTTGAACTGTTAAATTTAGCCGTTTAGATGATTAATTGTCGAAGTATTTGATGCATGATGTTTAGAAACTAAATTGGAATGGACAAAATACTTTTGTATGCTATATTTTTGAGGTCTGTAGTAGAGGTATCGATAATTGGGTTTTAAAATGATACCTCTGTGTTTTGAAACATGCAGGGAAGTCAAAATAGAGATTTGGTATTGATACCCTTGCTCGAGTACCGATACTTGGGGTAAATATATCGATACTCTATGACAGGTACTGATAATTTTAGACAGTATGAATTTTTGTGCAAGAAACAGAATGCAAGTTTAGTATCGATTTTCTAGGTGGTATCAATACCACTTAAAGAAAATATTGATGCCCTAGGGTGTAACACCCCAAAACTCGGCCTAAAAGTTTAGAGCAAATCTCAGAGGTTACATTGATCACTGAAGTGATTGTAGAAAGTTTTTACAAAACGAGTTGTTTTAGACTTCATCAGAAAACTATTGCTTTGATCGAGCTCAATCATTTAACAAAATATGCCGAAATCAAAACGATAATTAGGATACGATGAAACATGTTCGAAAATAAAATCCCCAATTTCCAAACTTCAATACTAATAATACTTACGTATATATGACACAAAATTTGTACCACAATTTTCAAAACAGTATTTACAGTCCAAAACCATTTATTTAAACTCAGAATTAAAGAAATACTTTATTAGCATGTTTAAAAACATATCACTCCGAGACCTTCGGTATGTCGAGTCTAGATTTAGATTATGAGAGTACCTGAAAGAGAGGAAACTAAGGGGTGAGCTACACGAGCTCAGTGTGAGTTCGATATGTAACAAGCGACCAAGTTACAAAACAGTATTTCAAATAGCAGTTCAATAACGGCATGTACTTACAACGTGACTACAAACTGGAATGCACATATGGAATCATGTCCCAATCATAACTAACAATCAAAGTACATCATATCATTGTAAATGTATCTTTCAGACAAGCAGATGCTCGCGCAAGCAAAAGTACGTGATGATGCAAAATAGATTAAAAAAACAACCCAACCCACCAACTGAACACCACTCTGTCCCCCAATCACACCACAAATAAGCTAGAGAAAGCCCAACCAACCATGCGTACCACATAGGACCTCGAAAGACCCGTCCAACTTGACACGCCACAAATGTGGAACTAAGCTACGTAAAGAACAGTATGTAGCTGAGCTGCCATATGTATCGTATTGTGTAGTAAACCACTATACAGACATGTTGCAGTTGAAACTGCCAAATCAGATCAGGCTTCCTTCTCTTCACAACCAAAACCCTAATTTTATGCATGTGAATGAATGCACAAGAAGCATCATCGATCTTACAGATACAGAAACTCATATTCAGATGGTCATTTACAAAATTTCCATGCGAATGCAAAATGCACACCATTTAGAATCAGACATACAGAAATAAAGTACAGAATCAGAAATGCTTTTACACATACACAGGCTCAATAACAAATTACCTCAGGTCCTATCATCGGACAAGGTTTCAATTCACAAGCACATTAAAAACACGCTTGAACAACTCGAAAGTTTAACACTACATTTACAAATAAACACATGACTCTAAGCCATATAGGAGTCCCTAATACTTATACAGAGGCCCCAATAACCGTTGGATGGCACAAGAAACAGAATGGATTAAGTTATGCTACAAAGCAAAAATTGTGAAACAGGGCCACATGGCCGTGTGGAAGTGCTTAGGTTGTGTGGGGATCAACATGCCCATGTGAGGGAGGCACACGCTCGTGTGAGGGAGGCATACGACCGTGTGTAGGTGACACACACCCGTGTGTCCAGGGAACATGGCCATGTGGACAACCCGTGTAACTCTATGTCCATTTGTGCTAAAATATAGTGCAGGGCAGACATAGCTGTGTGGAAATCTCACACGCTCGTGTGCCTATAGAACATGGCTATCTGTCCAGAGCACACGCCCGTGTGAAAAATGACTAAAAAAATCCCTAAATCTCCAAAATTAGCTACACGACCATATGGCACCAAAATCATCCCAGAAACCTTAATCCCCAATTCCACACGACTGTGTGAACAAGTACAGGCCCGTGTGGCCACCCATGTGGTCACGAAACCACCCACAAATAGCCTGAAAATTGAGCTTTTCGATCACTAAATTGACCCCCAATCAAGGCATTTCAGAAACCAACCATAACACACTAAATTTTAGGTAATTATACACGATACAAGCCTCAATTGCTCAATTATCGAAACACATAAAAAGATTTTCGAATTCCACCGCAAACCCTTACCAAATTTCACAGTTCAGAACACATATGAAATTACCGAATTTCACAAAATTGGATCAACAATTCGTAAATAAATTTAAAGAGGTTCGAATCCCACACCTGATTCGCGATCAAAACGCCTTGAAATTAATCGACACAAGTCGACGACCCCAATATGAACTCGAAGCTTTTGTCAACTAGACACTGACTTGACGACAAGGAAACCAAAGCTTTCCGAAACCAAAAAGAAAAGCATAATTTCCCAACGAAAGAAAAGAAAAAGAAAATCAATCGCAAGAGGAAAAAGAAAAAAGAAGATATAAACGTGGAAGAGGAGAGAACGTGAAAAAAAACTAATTTTTGGGATCTTTTCTCCCTAATTACCAAGAAAAATAAAATAAAATAAAATAAAAATTAACTAATATGTATTTTAATCACAAAACAAACACTAAAAGTAAAATACAATAATTCCTCAAAACACACACCTGAGGACTTAAACCCAAGATCCAAAGGTACACTAACAAAACCAACCACTAGACCAGCAGGCCCATTCTGACACTAAAACGTAGAAACTAACCCAATTGTCTGATCTAGCCACTGGCCCTACCTACAAATCTCAAATCTTCTAACCTCAAAAACTGGGGTGTTACATAGGGTCAGTATCAATATCTACATGTTTAACTTTGAAATTTTGCTAAGTGGTCCTTATGCTTGAATGTTTAATATGGTTAGTTACATTGATGTATGTCTAGCATGATTTAATGATGCTTAATGCTTGTATGTCTTAAAACCTGTGCAGATGTTATGAATGACATGTGTCGGCTTTAATATAGTGAACACTGTGGCATACAAGTAGTGAGACAGTGATGTGGCATCTTTATATTCAGGCTCAACGATCGGGTCGGGTATAGGTGTTACATAATCAATTTATTTTCCTGGGATTTTTATAGATTTTTTATCAACTAAGCTTAATCTTTCATACCCAAGTATTAAATTACTAAATTGTTAAGTATATGTGAAGTTGTTGTTAGTAGGTTTTTGATGAAATTGAGCTTAATTTTGATGAGAAATTGAAGTGTGAGTTTGAGCATGTTGGGACTAAGTTAGAAGGTAGTGGAAAGTGGTGAAAGTGATTAGAAATTTAACTAAGCTTATTAGCTAATTTTATGACATCAGGGACTTAATTGAATAAATTAAAAGTTGTTAAGAAATTATTATAAATATTATAAGTACAAGGCCCCTAATGAATGGTTATGGAATAGGATTTTGATTCGATGTTAAATATCGAAAAATATGTGTATTTCAGAAATAAGGGCTAAAATGAAAAAAAAATACAAAATATGTTTTATTATGTGTTTTTATGTGATTGGGTGAAAACTAATATCGTTTCTATACTTGAATTATTATATGTAGCTAAAGATTATGTTACGCCATCTCGAGAGAAGAGAAAGGCGAGAGTCATAAATGAGTAGATAATATAGTTTATTCTGGCATGTTTTGTTTTAATTCATAGTTTAACTAAGCATTAAATTGAGTAAAGAGACATTGGTGCTTTGTCTCATTAAAGGTAAGTTCTATCTATGACTTGATATTTAATTGAATTTGTTACTTGATGAAAGATGTGTTGATAGCATAAATGATGATTTGGATATGATGATTTGGTATAAATATGTGAAAATATGGTAATGAGATTATTGAATGTAATTAAAATTGAATGTATGAGCTCATAGGTAAATGACATGTAAAAGATAACTTCAAGCATTGAAATGTGATATTATGTGAAATGTAAAATATATTTAATAGTCATTGAACTTACTATTCTTTGCAATGAGACACTAATGAATGGAAATAAGTTGGTGAAATAGTGAAATGAACCTCATTTGATTAGTGAAATGGAAATCATGCCTTTATGCAAAGTGATGTGTGTTGGATTTGTTGTCCTAAGTGTAGAATATTCATTTGTAGATTTGTAATTTTTTTCAAACAGATTGATTAATAAGTTTATTCATGAATTACATTAATATCCTTTGTATATAATGTCCTCATGTGATTTTTTTCATGTAAAGAAAAATAGAAGCAAATATTAGCTCACTGGTTGACTAATGTTTAACTAATACTAAGCGACATATGTGGTCAGATCGTAATACAGAAAGACAACTTACATTAGTAAACAAACCTAAACATGTCCTTAGCCTAATAAAAAATGAGCAAACTGACCATGCCCCGTGACCTGACATCACATGTAGTAGTTATTTTAAGTCATTTCCGTATTTAAACGAGCTTATTTTATTTAAATTTTATAATTATTATTGTATTTCCAGTAGTAATAGGTTAGGAACTAAAAGTTAATAAAATAAGCATTTTTACGCATTTTTTTTTACTAATTTGATGACCCGTAAGACCGACTCGGGCTTTGTAAGTGACTAATGAGCTAATTAAGTGTATAGGATACCATTTCAGGTCCAAGCATACAAGGAATAATGATCGGACTGTGAGACAAGGAGCCTAATAAGCTAATAAAGCTGCCAAAGGCCAGGAGCATGTTTGTTGTCGTGACGAGGAGTTGATTTCTTTAGCGTGAAAGAAAAGAGCTGATTTCCTTGGACGGCATATTTGGGAAATTTCCATAATTGGACCCTAACTTTTAGCTGAATATTTTATTCTTCAATATCTAAGTGTATCTTAGGATTGAGTGGTCGCTAAGTAAGTCGTTGCCTATATAAACAACCTTAGGGTTACCAAAATTGTAAGCATTTTTAGACCTAGACAATTTTCTATTCAGTTTTTGTTTTCCTTTCTTTTCATGTTCGTGTAGTAGAAACTTTTCTATTCTGATGTTAAGACAATCGTGAGCGGAGATTGCTCCGGCACCAAGCTTCAATAATATTTATGAGCATTCTCTTATCTCTTCTTTTCTATTCTTTTATTTATATTTTGTTAATTCGACCGATTAATCATTGTATAAATATTAGAATAGATTATTTTGCTTATTTCATATGTTGCATGATTCGATTATTAAACTAATTTATTTGTTAAATAATTATTTATATGAAATCGAGTATTTATTCAAGGGTATTTATTATATTAGGGAGTGACGCCTCTAATAGAATATTAAGACAGATGAGACCAGAAGGGTATCCTGTCGTGTATAACTTGTGCCAAGTGGTGAGACCGAAAGGCTATCCATATGCCTAGGAAGAGACCGAAAAGGTGACTTAGGTGGTAATCCTTAGTGAAGATGAACCGGGAGGGTAGTCGTAGTTAAGGGTGATAAATAACTCAATTTAGGATAATTAATTATTTAATTAGATAATAAGGGATTTAATCAATCATAGGCTAGAGGCTCGCATTGTCGACACTAGGAATAAGAAAGTTCATTAGGTTAATTTAGGTTTAGCTAATTTAATTAGTTTAATTAAAATATTAATTTGGACTAACACTACTAATTCGTGACTCGATTAGATTAATAATTATTTTCTATAATTAATTTAAAAATAGTTTCTCCAATCTGCAATCCCTTGGGTACGATCCTTGGAATACTTACCGGTGTTCTGTTGTAACTCTCTATTTTGTAATGATCGAACCAACATAATTTAAGATCATTTGAGTGAAACATTAGTATAAATATTTGAATTCCTTCTTGGAATTAGACTGAATCAGTACTGGAGCTTTTATCAATAAAGTTTTCAACTAATTAAAACTCTGCTGGCACCTATCTGATCAAACAAATTCAACGTTCTTGAAATAGCTTCGTCATCAGCAATACAATTATCAAGAAATTTTTATTAATATGTTTGTAATACAAATTTTTAAATGCTAAGTATGCTTTCAATCAGTTTTATAACAGATCAATATATCATCAATAAAAACAACAACAAACCTGTCGAGATATGATTGGAAAAAAAATTGATTCATCAGATCCATAAATGCTGCAAGAGCATTAGTCAAATCCAAAAGGTATAACTAGAAACTCATAATGTTCGCAATGGCTGAATGTTGTTTTCGGAACATCTACGTCTTTAATTCACATTTGATAGTAACCAGATCAGAGATCTATCTTTGAGAACACTATAGCACTTTTCAATTGATCGAATAGATCTTCAATACAAGACAACAAATATTTATTCTTTAATATGGCTTTATTCAACTGTCGATAACCTATATACAATCTCATCAACCCGTCTTTCTTTTTCACAACAAAAGAGATGTGCCCCAAGATTGTATACTCGGTCGAGCAAAATCTCTGTTGATTAATTCTTGCAATTGAGCTTTTAATTCTTTTAATTTGGTTATAGCCATTCTGTAAAGAACAATCAAAATCGGAGTAGTCTCTAACACTATTTCTATAAAAAACTCGACAACTCCTTAAGAAAAACATCTGTAAACTTTCGAACTGTCGCTATCTGATCAATTTTCATTTCTGATACTCTAGAATCCAAGATATAAGCTAAAAATGCATTACAGCCTTATCGGATCAATTTTAGTATGGATATCACTGAAATCATATTCGAAACACAATCAAACTTAACAGATTGAACATAAATTAATTATCTGTTCTGACATCTCAAATCAACTTGTTTCTATCGATAATTCACTAAAACATCGTAAATAGTCAACCAATTCATGCCCAGAAGAATGTCAAATTCGTTAAATGACAGTAATATCAATTCACCAGGAAAGTCATAGCCTTGTATTTTCAATGAACACTGTTTACAAACCAAATCAACTATGACACTATAGCCTAAAAGGGTTCGTTACTTTAACAACATATCCAATTGACTCAACCAGTAAACTTTTTTCCGTTACTAATTTTGTGTATAAATATATGAAACGTATCATCCTAATGTCAATTAATGTATACATAGTAACATCAAAGATAGAAAAGATACCAGCAATAACATCAATAGCCAGGACTTTCCCGCGCACTCAGATCACGTAAGCTTTGACAGGAGCTCGAGCTTCAAATCGAACTGCTGTGTCTTTTGTTTGCTTCTATCGACTCTAGTTGTGCCTCAAATTTCTGGCCATCTGCCTCTCGTAGAAATAACAACACGTCTTACATTCTAATTTCTATTCAAATTAGTTCGGTTCGGGCAATCTTTCTTATAATGATCTAGAGATCCACAAATGAAATATGACTCGTATTTCAATCTATATATCCTAGAATGGTTCCATACATAAGGCTCTATTCAAGTCTATTTACATTTCTGACGCTACCAGCACTGGCTACTAAAGTCATCGGTGGTCTTACATTTCTTTGTTTCATTCTATCTCTACCAGAAAACCCTGATGGCGCTTAAAACAGTTACTCAGTTCTTCCATTTTCTTTGGCGGGGAATTAGAAAACGTTATGAACACATTTTATTTATTAAAGTCTCAAACTTGTGTTTCGCTCTATTTCTTGTGATAACAAATTTCTTTCATTTTTTGAGCCCGAACAAATAAAATTACGAACTTATGCAATTACATTACACTCACAAGTATATTAATCTCATTATAATTCGTCTTCAAAATGAATACACAATTCCTTTTTATTTGACACAATCTTATGGGCATATTTATTGAGCTGAACAAAATCTCGCTTGTATTCCACAACTGATCTGTTTTCCTTGCTTCAACTCAATAAATTCCTTTTTCTTCTTGTCTAAATATCGTTTGCTGACATGTTTCTTTCAGAATTCAATTCGAAAGAAATCTCAGTTAACCCATTCTTTCGATACCATAGTAGTTAAAGTCAACTACTAGGGAGAAACCTTCTCTTGTAACAATGACACGACACACCTCAGAAAATCTTTGGAAAAACACAACCTTTCATCTAGAACTCTCGGTGTGTTTTCTAACCAGTACTCAGCTCTAGTCGAATCATCATTCACTTTGCTGCGAAACTCTTCGGCTCTGCACTTTCGAACTTTATCAATAGGAATTTTATGAGTATTCGATCATATAAGGCTTTGAGGACGAGGGGGTAGAGGTTGTTGACCCGTAAAATTGGCTCTCATAAAATCGGTAAACTATTCTAACATTGTATGGAAGAAGGCTCCACGAGCCTCACTTCCCTGGCCCTTAGAAATGAATGCACTATGAGTAGTCTCATGCATCGATGAACATTACTCTCTACTTCATCGAAATTAGTTCGATTGGATTCAGAAAATCAAGTCAAGTTAAGAAACATCACAATATCACATGTTATAATATGGCACGTATTTCTATACTCAATACATGCTATGTTTAATCCAAGAACCGACTAAATCGTAGCTCTAATACCACTAAATGTAACACCCCTAACCCGTTTCCATCGCCAGATTAAGGTTACGGGATGCTACGATGATTAAAAAGTCCAATAATAAATCAAAACAATTCATAGTTTAATTTAATCATGATAAATCAATAGCCAATAATTATTCATAGCATATAGGTGAAAACAGAATATAAATCGGGCTTGCGGAACCTAAAAATCAATTTAAAAACAAGTAAGAACTAATCTGAAACAAAACAAAAAAATATGAAAAATACTGTAAATAGGGGTCACACAGCTATGTGACATGGTTAAGGCCGTGTGGTGCTATTCTACACGTCTGTGTCCTCAAACTGTGTATAATTTGAAAATAGAGTCACACGGCCGTATCGCCAGGCCATGTAACATTCGTAAACCTTGTGAAAAATCCTGAACTTAAAATCAAACAGACCACATGACCGTGTGGGGTGACCGTGTGTGGCACACGACCGTGTTACAGCCCGTGTCCCAGGCTATGTGCACCAAAAATGACTTCAAAATTAAGCTATTTAAACTACCATTTCTTAAGTTTTGAGCCATATCATTTCCATTCATATTCATCTATTCAAAGTACACTAAAACATACTAAAACATGTCAATATATAACATATATCATTCAACCTAAGTGCCTAACCAATGTGCCCTCATTGGCACCACAATTCAAAGACTAAACCATTTCACACTTATCAATCATAAGCATGTTACTATCATCCATACCATATCATCTTACCACATTTCAAACCAATCTCACAAGGCATGGTTCAACTCACTTATGCATACATGAACAAGGCTATACCAAAAGTACCAAATAAGAAACGCTTTCACAACATTACATAACCAAAATATAAAATAAAAAAATTATGAACAAGTAAACTTTAAAACTCTTGGTACATGCCACTTATAACCTGATATGGATAAGTGTGGATGAACGCGGAAGTGGATCGTAAAATTTGTCCAAGTCGCAAATTTGACTTAGGGATCTAGACATTTGAAAAGAAACTTAGATTTTGACACAACCTGAAACGCAATCAAATTCAAGCTAGATAAAACAAATAAAATAAATAACTGAGATAAATAAGATGGAATAATAAATCAACGATTAGAACAATAAAGAAGAAAATAAAGAAGATAGATGGAAAGATAGAACGTGGTATGTAGAAGTCCTAAGAAGCCTTGGAAACACGAAGAATCCACAACCCTTTTCAATCGGCTCTAATTTCCCTTCCAAAAGATAAACTTGGAAAGAAAATGTTTGAAGATGATCCCCATTATTTGAAAAGATTGTTAAAACTCTTCTAAAAGAAAACTCAAGAGAAATTCTTGAAAGAAAAGCACAAAGAGAATTTATTAACTTTAAAGAGAAGTTGAATAATAATTAATTGTATGATTTGTGTACAATGAAAAGGCCTATATATAGGCTAGCTAAATAGATGTAAATAAAACTTTGAAGTATACTAGAACTCTAATTAATCTCAACAAGAAGTAGTTTTAAACTAAATTTTCTTGTTGACAAATAACTCTTAAATAACTTAAACTACTTAATAATTATTAAAAATTTGGAAAAAGAAAATAATAAAATAATAAGAACGAATAAATATAATATTTGTCTCATATATAATAAAAATTAAGCCCAAAACGCGAATCCAATATGATTTAAACTCAAATTAAAAGCCTAAAACTCGTAATTCCCGTCAAAATCACGTTTAGAAATTCTACTTGCGTAGTTTTTATTAAAACGGTCATAACTTGAGCTCATGAAATCAAAATCGAATGATTTAAAGTGTGTTTCGAAGCTAAGAGATAGATCTTTGAACACCATGGTGACATCTCAACCCAAAAATGGTTGGATCCTATCCAAAGAGTTGTTGCAAATATACTAATTTCCCAAACTTGAAAATTGGCAGCTTCGGTAAATGGAATTTAATAAATTCCACCCTATCCATGCATGTATCATTCCCACTTTCCTTGAAAAGATTCATCCTCAAATTTTGTATTTGATCGAATCTTGGTTTCATTTTCTTGGCCTTTGACATTGTTTTTAGGCCTTGAGGTAGTGTGAGCCCATCACATCCGTGGGTCTGAAATTGGCCTTGAGACTCGCATCATTCCCCCCTTCCTCAAGAAGATTCGTCCTTTAATTTTTAGCTGCACAATAATAAAAGGGATTAGAACAAATAACAATAAAATGGAAAAAATACTAACCTAAACTTTCTTGTGTGCCAAAACTATCTCCAGGATCAAAGATATGATGTTGATCTCCCAAATGAGCATGGATCAAATATCTCTCCTTCAAAAATAAACAATCAACATTAAACAAAGAAATATTAGACACATGAGTGATCAAGTTGTTGTTGGGCCTTGAGGTAGTAAGAAATATTAGAAAATGAATGATCAAGTTGTTGTTGGGCCTTGAGGTAGTGTGAGCCCATCACATCCATGGGTCTAAAATTGGGCCTTGAGACTCGCATCATTCCCCCTTCCTCAAGAAGATTCGTCCCCGAATCTTTAGCTGCACAATAATAAAAGGGATTAGAACAAATAACAATAAAATGAAAAAAATACTAACCTAAACTTTTTTGTGTGCCAAAACTATCTCTAGGATCAAAGATATGATTTTGATCTCCCAAATGAGCATGGATCAAATATCTCTCCCTCAAAAATAAACAATCAACACTAAACAAAGAAATATTAGACACATGAGTGTTCAAGTAAAAAATAACCTATAACTTTCGTTGAATATACATGGTCATCCATAAGAATTTCTAATGATGAGTCTAGAATTTCACATAATTATAAAATCAAGAATGTTAAGATTGTGTAAAAAATCATCGTTAAAGGTCAAGATAGAAAATTTTGTTGCAAGAGAAAATATATAAAATGCTTTAATAAACCCATCTAGTGCAACAGGGTTACTATTTTTAACCTTTACAAATCTAGATAAACCCATAAAATCAATTGAGCTTTCAGACCAAGGTTTAATGGAATTTGACCAACGAGAAAGCATGTTGTAAGGAAAAACAAAATCAATAGCATACTTATCAAAAACATTTATTGTATGCCTTCTTAAATCAATTTCTAATGTTTCCTTACCATTCTTACCTTGTAGCACTTTTGGAGAATTATTAATGTTCAACTTACCTCTCTCCCACAAATGAGAGTGTCGATCGATGGTAGAGTAATGTAATTGGAAGTCCGTCAATGGATCTTTAAAATCCTGAAACAAGGAAACACTGCTAAACAAATTCGAGTTATGGTTAGTTAAAACATAACCATTCCTCACTTTTGCATAAACATTTTCGTATTTTTCATTTTCTTTTCCCACTTGAGAACTCTCCAATTTTACCTCGTGTCTTTTCACTCACCAAAAGTGAATCGTCAAGTAGACTTTTATCACTCAAGGTCTCTTTTCTCTTTGTCTTTTCAATTTTTTCTTCCTCACTTCTAATATCCAACTCACAAGTATTATAAATATTCAATTAAGTACAATACATCTCAGTAGGAGAACATGACATTTCTATCTCATCTAGCTCCATAGATTCGAGGAAAAAAATTCTCACTATCATCTTTTTTTATCAACAAAAATCTCATGTTGGCACAATCACGACTATAGTTCCCATGCCCTTTACACGTAAAACATTTAATGTCAAGAGCTATTTGTTGTTTTGGTGAAAAATTAGTAGAAGTGAGCTGCTTAGAATATGTAGAAGAAGGTTTTATAGGAGCCCCACTTTTTCGCTCAAAAGGTTTAGTCTCATCACATTTTGGCAACAACTTATTAATAACATAAGGAGGTTTCAAAAAAGTAGAATTAGAACTCGTACCTCTATAATATTGCGATGCACCAAATGGACAAGATTAGCATTGTTAAAATTGCTGCTCAGTTTCAACTGTCTTGTGTACCGCCTCATCAAGATCAATGTAGGTTTGAAGATTAAGAACATTGGCTATCGAAACATTCAAGACATCTACAAATCGCACCATGGTAGTCTCTTCATCTTCTCGCACATTTTCTCTTTGCATAAGCATCTCTATCTCCTTAAAGTACTCATCAACAGATCGATTACCTTGAACAAGGCGTTGAAGTTTCGTTTTGACCTCTCTATAGTAATGATAAGAAATGTAACGCTTTCGCATCACTTATTTCAACTCGTCCCATGTTTCAATTACCCTTTCGTAGTTTCTTTGTTGATTAATTCCAAGTTGAATCCACCAACTCAATGCATAATCTGAAAATTCACTGGTCACCAATGGAACTTTCTCATCCTCCAGACATCTACAATAATGAAACATGATCTCAATTTTAGCCTCTCAATCACAATATGCATCTGGATCATTCTTCCCTCGGAATGATGGAATGTTGAACTTTGGTTTAGCTACAAAAGGCTGACCTCGACCATAAATACCCAAAGTTTCATCAATGTGACCATACCCTTGTCTATCAGTATTAGAATGAATATGAAGCTATGCATAATCTCCATCATCATCACTATCACGAGCACGAAGTCATCGGTTCGAAGAAGTCTCCAAACAAGCAACAACTTGAGTTAGCATTTGAATTTGATTGGCAAGCTGATTAATGCTCTGTTTTAGTTTTGTTTGATACTTAGTCAAATTGGTTGTCCCCACAATATTCTCAAAAGTAACATCTTATTCTTTGTCATCGGATGGTATCTCATCATGGTTTTTATGGTTACGAGTGTCATGAGTTATTGTGAAAGCCTAAAAAAAACACAACACTCAAAAGGAAAAAAAAAGCAAACATCACGTTATTCACCCAGAAATAAAATTAAATTCTCAATGAGGTAAGAATGTAACACCCCTTACCCGAGACCGTTGCCGGAGTCGAGCTCGAGGCATTACTTTACTTGTGTTACTAGTTTGAGGCATGAAAATTTGCTTTTGAAATTAATTTCACTATTTACAATAAAACTGTCCACTC
>CM025141.1:21253190-21265157 GCA_013467495.1 Gossypium gossypioides
AGTTGAAAGAAGGATGTGAATGAAAAAAAAAGAAATTTGGGGGTATTTATAGGGTAAAAAAGTTACCATTGGCCCTATTAATTTTTTTACCGTTGGTGCGACAACGTTCAAAATGTCGTTGGTTTTTTACCGTTAAGGGAAAGCGTGACAAGCTGGGCGCGCTTTCTTGCCACATGTGCAGAATGCGAACCCAGCTGGACGCACTTTCCCTTTCTCTATCCTATAATTGACCTATTTCTCTAATTAAAAAAATGACCCAAAGGACTAATTAAAAAATAAAAATGAAATTTAAGCCTAACTTTACCTTTTTTATTTGTGCTTGAAAATCAAGCAAAACAAATTTGAGTTTGATGGTTGGTTACGTGCGAAAAAAATTTATAACATCCATAACACCTAAAATTGGTATCTTGTTAAAATATGTATTATCTTTAAATTTCTAAAATTATAAGTTCAAATTTAGTATTTAAATGTTATATATAGTATAAGTTTGACATCAACATGAATGTATTTAATTGAGTGAATTGGATTTTAAAATTTGAAATTTTTTTAAACATGAATTTTAGTTTATTTAATTTATTTTAAGAACATCCCGCCATTAAGAATAACCAATGAGATCACATCCTAATAATTTTGACAAAAATCTCATTAATTTTATTAATGTAAGAATGTTACTTTATTTTATAAATAAAATTAAAGCAACTGAATTTTGTAATGCTATATGTAGGAAACTAAACTTGCTAAAAGAAACACTAATAAGCTTAAATTAAGGTATATTTGAATACCTGTGTATTTTAAAAAAATTTGAATATAAACTACAAAGAATAATAATAGTTCCCCTGTGAAGTAAATCTAACCATCAAGAGATTTATTTTTGGTGTAAATAAGCACTAACAAGTAAAAATCATGTCCACGAACAGGAGTTAAAGGCTTCATCTTTCAAGAACACATTGCATCCTTTAAATAATGACAACAAATGAAAATAATAGTAATGATAAAATTCTACATATTTGAAAAAATGTGGTAAAAGAAAAGAGTTTTACCCTAATAACCGACACCAAAATAGATGATTAACTCGGAGCACACACTATCCAATTTACGATTCAGTAGTCTCGTATTTCGTTCTAGACTTGGTTATCCAATTTACGATTCAGTAGTCTCTTATTTCGTTCTAGACTTGGCTATGTGGCATGTATGTATAGGCAATGTCATGCTCATATTTGTACCATGAGATAGTTGTTTTGAGTCAAATATATGGCATGGACTTTGAATGATTTCATGTCATATCCCTATATGTAATGGTTGGTAATGTCTCAAGTAATGAAGGAAGCTCTTGTCTAACCAAGTTGATATTAAAAAGCTTTCATACATGATGCAAGAGGATATGCCTTGTTATGTATAGATGTTATCTTGAATTATGACAATTTTGGACCTTAATTTGTGTTTAACTTGAATGGTACATGTATTGTGTATAGAAGTATTTACTTTGGCATTATGTCAAGTGAAGGTTGAAGCATGAATTGCATATTTTGAATGTGATTTGGTTGAGTTTTGGAAGGTAAATGTGAATGATGAACTATGTTTGAATTGTAGATGAATACATAGGTTGTTATGCTTAGCAAAATATCAAATTCTTGTGAAATAACTTGAATGATCTTGTGGTTGGGAAAATAGATGCTTTGGTATGTGTTTAATTTGTTTTGGTGCATGTTTAAATGGGAAAATATGTACCATTTGAGCCATTAGTTTGGCTTGGCATGAAATATGTATCAAATGGTCAAATTTTACCAAAAATAGGGTCCTCATCTTGACGTGAAATCCTCCTCGCCGCAACGTCGAAAGACAGTATGTGACATTTAATAAGTGTTAAAAGTAACATATTTTAACCTATTCGTAATGTGGTTTGGGTGATTATTTGATCTTAATTGTGAATTTTATGCTCTTAATCCTTTAATTCATGTTTTTATGCTTAATAGAGCATTTGGGAGTAAAAAGAGCAAAAAACAAGTGAAAACTGAAAAATCAAAGCAACCTACCGGAGCCACACAGGTTGACCCATTCCACATGGCCTGGCCACCCAGCTGTGTGACCCACATAGGCTACCATAGGGCCATGTGGTAGGCTGTGTCGATTGCACGGATTTGCACTTTGAACTGCTAAAAAACATAATTTTTTAGGTTTTTCGGGCATTCTAAGGTGTATATATGACACAAATAAGAAGATAGGAGAGAGTCGTCATAGAATATTCAAGGAAACTACTCGAAAAACACCATTGAAGCTGATTCTAAAGTAGATTTCTGTCAAGATTAAAGATCCTTAGTTGATTTCTTAGGAGATTATCATGAGTTTCTTTATTTCTTTTGGTTATATTGTATCTAGGATGTTTTTATTTTCAATCATGAACTAATTTTCTAAATACCTAGGGGAGATGAACCTTATGATGGATTCTGTCGTTTGATTTTTATGTTACACAATAAATTCTTAGTTTCTTATTTTAAATTATGTGTGCTTAATTCTTGGTTTAATATTTCTAGACTATTGATCCAACTTTGATGTGCTTAAATCAAAAGAGGAATAAACATTTTTTAAGAGTAAATCTTGCAGAATTGAGTGGATTTACATGTAATCCTCGAAATAGGACGACATAAATCTGCCGGATTAGAGTCAAATCTAATAGTGGAATCCATAGCATAAGTTAATGCGATAATAGGGGTTTAAATTAGAAACAAATTTCAATTAATCAACCTAGAATCAGTTGTTCTTACCCTCGAAAGAGATATTAGCATAATTAGAGATTTTACGGATCCAGTTACTAAGTAAAGTTATTGCGTAATTTAAATTGATAGTGACAAA
This sequence comes from Gossypium gossypioides, assembly GCA_013467495.1. NCBI lineage: Eukaryota > Viridiplantae > Streptophyta > Magnoliopsida > Malvales > Malvaceae > Gossypium > Gossypium gossypioides. Next base: position 21,256,041 of record CM025141.1, read on the forward strand.
TGAAATCTAGGTGAATTCTTTTCTGGGTATTGTTTCGCTTCTTGGTTGTTAATCGATTAGTTTCCTAATTTGTTCTTTGTTGTGTTCGTTAGTTAATTAATTTAATTAATTTTAGTTTTTAATCAATCACTCAAATTATTCAGTTAAGTAATAAAAAGACTGTAATTACTAGTACTTTTATTCTTCATGGGAACGATATCTTTGCTTACCGTAGCTATACTATTAATTGATAGGTGCACTTGCCTTAGTCGAATTTTTAGTTAGTTCACGACGCATCAAGTTTTTAGCACTGTTTCCGAGGACTAGAATATTAGGAAAACTTTATTTCTATTAATTTAGCCATTTTTAATTTAATTTTAATATTTTTGTTTTTAATTTAATTGTTACTGTTCTTACAGGTTTATGACTAGAGGCAACCATTGGAACCGTTAATTTTTGATAGTGAGATCAAAAAAACTGCTCATAGAAATCGAAAAGAAGTTAGAGAAGCAAGGTAAGGTCAACAGATTTTCATAGATGATTAAGAGCAAAAGGACATTACTGTTGACATAGATGATAATCTACTAATCAACAACCTCCTGTAGTTCCTACTCCTCAGATTATGTATGACTACGCTAAGACCACTCTGATTGGGGCTAAATCGATTATCGTTGGACCAACTGTTGTTGCAAAAAAATTTGAGATTAATCCAAACACAATTCAAATGGTGCAACAGTATGTTCAGTTTGATGAGTTACAAGATGAATATCCGAATGCTCATTTAGCTAACTTTCTAGAGATCTACGACACATTCAATATTAATGATGTTGCTGATGATGCCATATGCTTATGCTTGTTCCTATTTTTGTTGAGGAATAAGGCGAAATAATGGTTGAATTCACTTGAACAGGGTTTTATCACGACTTGGGATTAGATGACTAAGAAGTTCTTGTTAAAATATTTTCCACCAACCAAAACAACTAAGTTAAGGAATGAAATCTCTTCTTTTTCCCAAATGGAGCTTAAGACATTATATGATGCACGTGAGAGATTTAAGGATCTTCTGAGAAGGTGCCCTCATCATGGGTTACCTTTGTGGTTACAAGTTCAAAAAATTTACAACGATTTGAATCCCTTGACTAGACAGATAATTGATGCAGTAGCTGGTGGAACACTAAATAATAAGATATCTGAGGCAGCCCAAGAATTTATTGAGGAGATGGTGCTGAATAACTATCGGTGGCAAGTTATGAGAATAAAGTCTACTAAGGCAGCAGATGTTTTTAATATAGATACAGGTGCTATGTTGGCAAGTCAAGTGGAAGCGCTGAGGAAGAAAATTGATGGTTTGAGTATGGCTAAGCAGATGAATCCAGTAACACAGTATGATGCGATTGGAGCGGGGATGATCAATTCAAAATGTTTACCCTTCAGTCCTAACATGGAGTATGAGCAAGTCGACTTTATGGGTAATAATTCTAGACCTCGGAATAACCCCTATAGCAATAATTATAATCCAGGACGGAGGAATCATCCAAAATTTTCTTGAGGTGATCAAGGAAATCAAAGGTCACAACCCCTTCTAGGTTTTCAGCAACCTTATTAGTAAGATATGTTATTGAAATTTATTTTAGTGTCAGAAACTAGATTCCAAAACATTGAGACAACTTTGAGGAATCAACAAGCATCTATTCAGGGACTCAAGAATCAAATTAACCAGCTTGCTAAATTGGTTTCAGAAAGGCAACAAGAAAGTTTACCGAGTAACATTGAAACCAACCCAAAAGAGCAAGTCCATGCAATCATTGTTTGAAGCGTGAAAGGGTTAGTCGAGCCTAAAAAGATGCTGAATCTAGGAGTTTTTGTGAAAAATGATTGGGCTGAAGAAAGAAAGAAAGAGCATAACCCGATGGTTAGAGAATACACGCCGCCAAATCCATATCCGACAAAAGTGAATAGAAACTGCTTGTAACAACCCATTTTTCAGTAGTGTAGGAAATAGTGGTTTCGAGGCCACAAATCTGACAAGTGAATCTGTAAATATTATTATTTAATATTTATAGGTCAAATGTAGCAATATATTGAATTTTGATTTGATTATTTTTAGTAGGTGAATAAATAGTTAGGTACAAGTTGTTTTTCCCTAAAGTCAAGTGGTTTTGGAAAAAAAGGTTTCGGGACCTCGTTTCATTAGACCGTGCTTGTAAATATTTTTATGAAATATTTAAGGAGTTACAATATAGGTAAATTAAAATTTAGTCTAAAAATTTTAGTGATTTGATTGTTAATTAAAGAAAAGGACTAATTCGTAAAAAATGTAAAAGTTATCACTATTGATTATTATGGGTTAATTGAGTATAGAAACATAATTTAATGACTTTATATGGTAATTTATCCATAATTATTAGATAGTGGACGGTTTAGGTGATATGTTTTATTAAATTTTATTAAATAGTAAAGGGCAAACTTGTAATTACATATATAAATGAAATTAAAACATAAATTAAAAGATCAAAAAAGCCAATTTTTTGTCATCTTTTTGGGGAGAAGGCCGAAACTCCATGGATGCTTAAACCAAGCTTTCGACCAAGGTTTATTTCACATGCATGGTATGTATTTTTCACCCATTTTTCATGAATTTTATGTTTTTGTGATCGTTTTAGCTTAATCTAGCTAACCCAGGGACTAATTTGTAAACCTGTTAAACATTTTAGATTATGCCATTCATGAGTTTGAGGTTTTTGTGAAGTTTTTGGTAGATTATTAAGCTTGGTTGATAAATAAGAATATTTTGTAAAGTAATTTTTAGTAATTTTAATGTTTAAGGATTTGAGTGTTAAAGTAGTGAAATTAAATGGAATTATTGGGAAAATTTGATAAATGTGGGCTGATTAGGGACTATATAGAAATAGAATAGCATCGGTTTTGCTTAAATATGATTAAATTGTAAGTTTCGATTTTAGGGACTAAATTGCAAAAATGGTCAAATATTGGGGTAATTTTGTAAATTTACATTTATAAGGGTTATAAGCTTTAATTTAATTATTTTATATTTTTGAATGAATTAATTGAACAAAAAATATTATTTAGATAAATAAACGACCTAATCAGATTTGAATTGTGGAAAAGCTAAAATAATATAATATGTGTTGGCTTTGTCTTTGCAACCGTTTTTGTTTAGGTAAGTTCGTAAATTAAATTAAATTAATCTAATTGCTTTTTTGGTAATTATATATATTTGATGATCGAGTTCATTGGTTGAAATATGAGTAAGACCATAGCTGAAATACACTATGGCATCACGAATCAAACGAGTAAGACCATAGTTGAAGAGACTATGGCACTATATTGGAAATGAATAAGACCATAGTTGAAAGACACTATGACACTATACCGAAATTGAATAAGACCATAGTTGAAAGACACAATGACACTATACAGGAAATGAATAAGACCATAGTTGAAAGAAACTATGACACTATACTGGAAATGAATAAGACCATAGTTGAAAGACACTATGGCACTATATCGAAAATGAATAAGACCATAGTTGAAAGACACTATGGCACTATATCGAAAATGAATAAGACCATAGTTGAAAGACAATATGGAACTATACCAAACTCGGATAAGACCATAGTTGAAAGACAACATGGCACTATACAGAAATTGAATAAGACCATAGTTGAAAAACATTATGGAAATATGATGAAAATAAATAAGACCATAGTTGAAAAATAGTATGACATCATGCTGGAAATAAATAAGATAGTGGCTAGAATACACTATGACATCCTTGAACAATTGTTTATCAGGTAATATGTGTCGGATGATAAATGTGTTATATAATATGAACATGAGACGGATGATTGAATTGTAATTGTTAATTATGAAAATTATATGCCATGATATGATTTAAGTTCTTATGAGTAAAATGGAAAGAATATATGCATTAGCTATATGGAATTAGACATTGAAAAGAGAAATTCAACATGGTACATTAAAATGGAATGTGATTTACCATTTGAATATGAGTTGGGAAGAATTGATTGGTAAATACATTATTTGAATGTTTTTGCTATAGTATACTCAGGTTTCATGTATATATATGAACTCACTAACTTGTGAGATTTGTCGTGTGTATAGGAAATGAATGAATTCATAAGCTTGTTGATGAAATTATGCATGAATTGTACAAAATGGTTCAAATTTAGTAAGTTTAAGTTTTCGTTATATAGGAGTGTACTAAGCCTTGATTTGCTTATGTCTATTGTTTTATTTCCTTGTTCATCATCGAAAAGCTTGATCGGTTGGAATCAAGTTAGAGCACATTCACACTATCTATCCTTGATCACAGTAAAAGATTTGGTCATTGTGATGATTGGGTTATAAATCACATGTACTAGGAGCCTTTAAGTTATTTTGTTTATAAAAATGTTGTCTATAAGTTAGATTGAGTAAGTTTTGTGGTTGTAAATATATATGTTTTGCATATTTGGTCTAAATTTGTGTTTAGAAGTGCTTTTGGTCAATTGATAATTGCCTTACATGATTAGTTTGAGTTATGGTAAATGATTGTGACAAAATGGAAGAATTGGTGTGTCTTTAAGGTAATGACTTGTACCTTTTGAGTGTGTGTTTGTTTGGATGTTTAAATTATGGTACCAATGAGGGTACGGTGGCTAGGCATTTAGGTTGAATGTTATAATGTGATTTTGGCAGGTTTGAATGTGATTTGAATAGATGATAATGATTGCAAATGGTTTGGCTTGGTACTTTACAAATGGTGTTTGATTATGGCTTGGATTTGAGGTTTCTTTTAGGTACACATAGCATGTGACACGGGCTGCCACACAGCCATGTGTCATACACAACCTCCTCACACAGTTGAGTGTCTTATTAATTTTAAGTGCATGTTTTTCCACACGGCTTGACCACACGGCCGTGTGACCCTACATTGAACCAAACACGGTCTGGCACACGATTGGTGACACGACCGTGTGACCTTGAGTTACACGATTTGGCCACACGACCATGTCCCTGTCCCATACAGTTTGGGCTCTGTCACACGGCCGTGTGACCCTTATTTTTAAATTTTTTGAAATTTTTTGTTTTATTTCAAATTAGTCCCTAATTATTTCTAAATTGATTTTTAGGTCCCGTAAGCTTGGTATGAGACCTGTAAATGTATATATGCTATGAATGATATGTTGCTTTGATTGTATGATATTTAAATTAAATAATAAATGATTTAATATTGCTAATTGTTTCGATATGTGCCGCAATACTTTGCAACCCTAATCTGACGATGGAGACAGGTTAGGGGTGTTACACTGCTTGATTGAACAATATGGTAAATTTCTTTAACTTTTGAAAAGAATTGCATATTAACTTACCCTTTGTTGAAACCCTTTCGCAGATGCCAAAGTATAAATTTTTTTAAAGGAGCTGTTAACAAATAAAAGGAAGTTAGACGATCTGTCCATCGTGGAGCTTAATGAGTATTGCTCGGCCATTCTCCAAAACAAACTACCTACCAAGCTTAAAGATCCAGGGAATTTTACTATCCCTCATTTTATTGGTAGCTTAAATGTTGAAAAAGCTTTTGCTGATTTGGGTGCTAGTATAAATCTAATGCCTTATAAAATGTTCAAACAACTTGGTCTCGGGGAACCAAAACCCACCAGAATGAGTATTCGATTAGTTGATAGATCAATTAAGTATCCTAAGGGCATTATAGAAGATGTACTTGTTAAATTCGATAAATTTATATTTCCTGTTGATTTTGTTATATTGGACATGGATGAGGCTATTGAGGTACCCATGATTTTAGGTCGACCTTTTTTAGCCACTACTAGAACTATTATTGATGTGGGTAATGGTGAACTTGTGCTGAGGGTAGGTGACGAAGAAGCTACTCTTCAAGCACGTGAATTTATTAGAGTTTCAAATGAGCGAGATGATACTCGTTATTCTCTTAATGTTAGTAATCATACGACTCAACATTCTTTGCAAGAAATTACTCATGAATAAGTGTTAAAACTGAATCCTTTTCAAGGTGATAGAAATTAAGGGATGAGTGGAGAATGAATGGTGCAGCTTGATGAATTAGATGAATGACAACCAAACGCTTATGAGAAACCTAGAATGTTCAAAAAAATAACAAAGCAAAGTCATGGTGTGCATTTAAAGAGGACGAACCAATTCAAAGTTGGAGACAAAGTGCTGCTGGACAATTTAGATCCACGAATGTTCCTTCAAGAGCTTAAATCGAGATGGTCAAATCTGTTTGTGGTATAGAACGTATTTCCATACGAAACCTTTGAGGTAACACATTGATCTATCATAATTCGGTGTAGCAAATTAAACTAGTTTTCACATTTGAAGAGCTTGAATACAAGCATTTTTACTATGTTTTAATCAATTTTTTTAGTTTCATTTACATTCAATAATAAGTGTAATTTGAGTCTTTTATTGACCTTAGGCCTAAAGGTGAGCTAACATATTTTGTGAGTGTGCAAGAGATCATTAAAAGGTGTACCGACTCAATACTAGTCGTTGTGTTGTAACACGGGGAGTTTGATGTCGCAACATAGGGAGTAGAGAGCAAGAATTCCAAGACTATCTTTAGTGTCACGACACCACCAAGGGATGTCGTGAAAAACCCCTGAAGCTACCCTGAGTACGAGCATACTACCTTCGATGTTGTAACATAAGCACTAGGGTGTCGTGAAATTGGTCATGTACAAAAAATACTTAAGAGCCAAGGATATTTTGGTCTGCACAATAAAATATTAAACACGAGAGCGTTAGCTGACCTAGTTTGAGGACAATGGCAACCCTAACTCTATAAATAGGCTTATTTAACACTTGTTATAGACAACTTTTCATACTGTATAATTTTCATTATAGTTTCAATTTTTTTGTTTTTCCCTTTTCTTAGACTTTAGGTTATTTTCAATTTTGCATTTGTTGGGAGATCTGATTTGTGGAACTCAATCAACTCATTGTGGATTTCGTGCTTCAATTAAATACAATTTAGGCTTCTCTTGAACCTTCGTATCTTGATTTACTATTCATGTTCATCTTTTATATCAAGTTTATTATGTTTTTGAGATCCATGAGGAACTAATCCTCTTGTGGGGGATTAGCGAGTGGAGGCATGATTAATTGATTGTTGTGTAAGGTTTTCTTAGCAGATAATCTATTTGGGAAAGGAAGAATTTAAAGCTTAGGCTTGACGACCCTAGAAAGTCATTTAGGTGGGAATTAACCCAAAATTGGTATGGCTTATCCGTGAACACCTTTACCCTGAATCACTATGGATTGTGAGGTCGAGAGATAAGTAGTTCTTCCTGACTCGTTATTCTAGTGGAAGATCGAGAGATCCTGCTAGGGTAATGACTAGTTGATTGAATAGGGAACCTGACGCAACAGTTAGTTATGATTACTGAAGCAAGCTAGTCACCCATGCTCAGATCTGATTTAGTTTCCATAGCAAATTTCCCAAAGTTTTTCCATTTATATTATATTATTTATTTTGTTATTAAAAAATCTCTCTTTATGTTTAGTCGTAATATAATTTATTTATAGTACTAATTAGCTCTACTTGTGCTTAAGAGATATAAAACCCAAAAAAAAAATTGAAAAGGGGGTAGACGGTTAGAGAGCCATATTTGCAAGGAGAAACCCCTTAAACAAAAATAGAGGGTAGGGGCTGTGACAAGGATGGATGCACAAAGGGGAAGACGAAGGCAGTCCCTCCTGGTCACTAGAAGACATTTTGTAGCTGGAGTTGTAGGCTGGACAGGTGAAAGCTATCTTCCTGAGTTCTACCTTTAATTCTTTATTTTCTGTTCCCTAATATGATTTAAGGAAATGATGTTGATTACTATTTTGAATCTGGATTCTATTCACCAACCCATGATCTAAATCTCATAGGGTTGGGATTACTTGATGAAACTTTTATTTCTATTATTGGTCACATCTTAGATTAGTTTTAATTTATTGTTTCATTCAATGGTATTTATGAATAGCGTGTGTGTATAATCTCTAGACATAGGTGAATATGCAACATGATTATAAAATTAATCTAATACTGAAAATGTTAGATTAGTTAGATTAAAATTGAATGATATGAGCAAGTATTCGACTGAATACTTGTAGCAGTCTCTAGACATAGAGCAACGTTCCATACGGAAAGAAAACAAAACAGTGTTGCGTACTGTGCTAAAGGCTTATAATCATATATCACTTTGGGCAAGGTAACTTGAGGTCTTGCTCTCGAAAGAAGCATGTCATTTTAGATCTCTTTCGAGCTGTAGAATAAGAATGATTTTGCCAAGGCATTATTGGTAGGGTAGATTCTAAGTAATCCTAGCCTTCCAGATCAACATCATAGATTCTTTAACCTTTGCCATAGCATCTCTATTTTTGCATCCCTAGTTTTTAGCTAGTTTGTTTTGCACATTTTATACATCGTTATTCTCCTAATTGCCACTACATTTTTATTATTGTTTCTTTCCATAGAATTAATCACACTCCTTTATAATAACTTGACCAATTTATACCTAACCAATCCCTATGGAGACGATCTCACTTATTATTTTATTACATGATCTGGTGTGTATACTTGTACAATTCACATAACACATTCACACGCGATAAGTTTTTGGCGCCGTTATTGAGGATTGACAATTTGGTGAAAGTTGGTTTTGTTATTTTACTTAATTCCGTTAGTTTTATTTAATTTAGTTGTTTTTATTTTCTATAGGTTTGCTGTTAGTGCATGAGTAGAGGCATTCCTGCTAACAAAGAGTATTGTTTTTAGCTGTCATGTGAATTAAATTGATTATAGAATTAATTTAATTGGACAATTAAATATCGAACGAATTATATGTACAATTAAATAATTAAAGTGCAGTTAAAATATGAACAAGTTGAATTTTAGTTAATTTTATAATTAATTTTTATGAATTTTGGTTGTTTTCGATAGATTTGCACAAAGGGTGAAAAATGGCTCGGCAAACACTGCTAGAAGCACAAAACCGAGAAGCAATTTGACGTATTGAGGGGAACTAAATTTCAGCCTAAGACGGTCCAAAATTATATGTATTAATTCATAATATAATTAATTTT
>CM025141.1:21295330-21305856 GCA_013467495.1 Gossypium gossypioides
CTTGTGGTAATTTGAGCCCATCACGTTCTTGAGCTTGAGTTGGGCCTTTGTGACTCGTATCAACTTGGATGCTAGAGATAGAGAGTTTTTGGATCTGGTCTAGGGAAGTATGTCTGTGGCTGAGTACGAGTCTGAGTTTGTCCGGCTTAGCTAGTATGCTCCAAAGATAGTGTTTTTTGAAAATGAGAGGTGTAAGAGGTTTCAGTTTGGGCTAAATCGGGGCATTCAGGTATATCTAGTAGCACAGAACATTGAGGTCTTCGATAATTTGATAGAGAAGGCTAAGGCAGTAGAAGAGACATTGATTGAACCACTTAGACCAGTTGTATCTGAGTTCGGGAAAAGGGGCTTTGATCGGTCAAGATCATCGAGAAGGCTAGGCAAAAGAGGCCATGATTCTCGAAAGTTTGATAGAGGTGTTCGACGAGAATCTCGATCGAGCTAGACTGGACCACAAAGCACCACAGTAGTTTCTAAGGGTGGATCGACCGAGGTAACAACTTGTGAACATTGTGGATGTGGGCATCCGGGCGTGTTTTGGAGAGTGTCGGGGGCGTGCTTGCATTATAAGTTAATAGAGCATCGAGTTCAGGACTACCCGAAGAGAATTGAGTTGGCTCAAACTACCGCGCCTGTTAGAGGCCGAGGTCGAGGGCCTGGTAGTAGTAGGAGATTGATGGGTTAGAGGACAGTTGCCCATATAGTAGTTGTATCGACTTAGTCTGGTGGACCTGTTTGTTGTTACGCTGTAAGGGAGCCGGAGGATTGCGAGACAATGGGTGTTATGATAGGTACATTTATATTGCAATCATTTTCTTTAGTTTCGTTAGTAGATTCGGGTTTCACCCATTCAAATATTGTAAGTGATCTAGTTGGTGAGTTGGGGATTCTGGTAGAGACTAGTAGGCATGGTATGATAATGACAAGTTCTTTGGGAGAGAGTGTTCTAGTTGATCGGGTTTATCAGAGGTGTCCGTTGATAGTTAATGGGTATGTTTTTCCCGTGGATTGGATGGAATTATCATTTCGTGGGTTTGATGTGATTCTCGAAATGGATTGACTGACCGAGCATAGGGCAAAGGTAGATTTTGAGACGAAGTGGCTTACATTGAGAGTTGAGGTTGGATTGGAGATTGTGGTCGTTAGGGAGAGACTCGAATTCCTCTCCAATATGGTATTAACGACCAAGGTTGGAAAACTATTGAGTAAAGGTTGTGAACCTTACTTAGCCAATATGTTCAATTCAGGTAGTAAGGATTTGGGGCTTCAAGATATCCACACCATGAGGGATTTTCCTGATGTGTTTCCAGAGGAGTTATTGGTTTACCGCCAGATTGGGAAGTTGAGTTCGCTATTGAGGTTTATCCTGGTACCGCACTGGTGTCCATTACACCTTATCGCATGGCACCGAAAGAACTCATGGAGCTGAAGATTCAGTTACAAGATTTATTGGATCAATGGTTTATTTGATCGAGCCTATCGCCTTAGGGTGTGCTGGTGTTGTTTGTAAAGAAGAAAGATGGTACCTTGAGGCTGTGTATCAATTATCGACAGCTGAACAAGTTAACCATCAAGAACAAGTATTCGTTGCCTCGAATTGATTATCTATTTGATCAGTTCAGGGGAGCGACGGTGTTTGTGAAGATCGATTTGAGGTTTTGGTATTATCAACTCAAGGTGAAAGAGGCTGATATATTGAAGACTACGTTAGGACTTGGTATAGGTATTACGAGTTTCTGGTTATGTCGTTTGGGTTGACGAATGCACCTACAGCATTCATAGACATGATGAACTGAGTTTTTCACTTGTATCTGGATCAGTTCATAGTTTCCTTTATAGATAACATTCTCATGTATTTTCGAATCAATGATGACCATGATGCACATCTACGGATTGTTCTTCAGATTCTACATGAGAAACAATTGTATGTGAAGCTAAGTAAGTGTGAGTTCTAACCTCGAGAGGTGATGTTTTTCAGTCATGTGGTATCTTTTGAGGGGATTCGTGTTAACCCAAAGGCGGTTGAGGCTATTTTAAAGTGGAAGTAGTCGAAGAGTGTTACTAAGGTCTGAAGTTTTCTAAGGTTAGCTAGTTATTACCGTAGATTCGTTAAGGGGTTCTCCATCATAGCTGCACCCATAACGAAGCTACTTTAGAAGAATGTGCCATTTGAGTGGACCGAAGAGAGGTAGAAGTGCTTTGAGAAGTTGAAGACAGTGTTGACTGAGGCGCTAGTGTTGGTTCAACCGGAGTCTAGGGAAGAGTTTGTGGTTTTTAGTGATGCATCATGTACGAGAGTTAGGTGTGTTCTGATGCAGGATGAGAAGGTGGTAGCGTATGCTTCGACGCAGTTGAGGCCACATGAGTGTAATTACTAGACCCACATTTGGAGTTAGCTGCTATGGTCTTTGTGTTTAAGATTTGGTGTCACTATGTGTATGGTAAAAGGTGTGTTATCTACACCGATCACAAAAGTCTTTAGTATCTTCTATCTCAAAAGGAGTTAAAATTGAGATAGAGGCATTGGATTGAGCTATTGAAAGATTATGACTACATAATTGAGTAACATCCCGAAAAAATAAATGTGGTTGCTAATGCTTTGAGTTAGAAGTCGATGGTTGAGTTGTGAGCCATGTTTGCATAGTTGAGTTTGACCAGTGATAGAGATTTGTTGGCTGAACTTCAGGTGAAGCCAACTTTATCACGTTATATTAAAAAAAGGTGGTTGATGAGTTTTTAGCGAAAAAGGTCTAACAGGTTGGGGATTGTAATAGTGGAGACTTTGGGTTGAATCCTAACGGTATCTTGTATTTCCATAGGAGATTGTGTGTGCCTTTTTATTTGGAGCTTATGATACGAACTCGTTTTGGAATGATTCGAGTCGTATTGCTCGATCGTGGATTGAGTAAGGATAAGTTCGTCTCGGGGTTAAACGAAACAAAATAGGATAAATGGCTTAAACAATGGTAGTAGGTAAAATGGTTAAGCAAATAATGGATAATTTGGCTAAGACCGAGAATGAACCAACAATATTGGATTGTTGACCCGAGTCTCAAAGTAGCTCTTAGGTGAATGTCGGTTTAGGAAATCAGCAGAGAACCTTGACCTGCTATCAAATGTGATAGGAACCAAATGTATAATGAACGCCACACCAGAGGTGATAAGTTCGATTTAACAAAGGAAAGAATGACGCCACAGGACAACTTGATAAGTCAGTTCAGTCCCAAAAAGAGCAAGGAGAGTTAGAAATCACACAAGTTTCAATTGATTCATAAAATTGGCAAAAAGTTTCTTACAATGAGCTGATTACAAGTATTTATAATGCTAGATAAGGCCTAGCCGAAAAGTCACAATTGTTTAGCTTAAATGAGCTAATAATGAGCTGAAATAAAACTTAATCACTAAGTACAAACTCTGGAAATTCTAGGCCTAACTAACAGTAACTATCAATAAGATGTAATGTTCTAATTCAGCTGATTTAATAAGCTTGAATGCTTAGGTTTCATTCTTGAGCAGCCAATGAGTTTAGGATAAGCTTTAAATTCTCCCTTGGACAGTCGAATAGACATCAACAACATTCATGATATTTTTGGGCACACAAACAGACTATGGAGTGTTCTTAAAGAGTGTAATCATTCCTTTGTCCATTGCTATTCTTGAACAGCTCCTTGGAGAAGATGAAGAGGCTGCTGAATTTAATGATGCATATTGCTCTTCTTTTATTGTTGTAACAGCCCATTGTATGTAACCAATTCCAGCTAATAGTCACATTTATCACTTTGTAACAGCCCTTGTACATAACTGATTCCAACTAAATAGTTACCTACAAGCATTTATTAACAAACACATAAAAACACATGTAAACACACTAAACTTAATAAGCTTAACTAATAAACTGTAAACACTTAACTTAATTTAATAAACTGTAAATAAACATATTTAACAGTAAGTTATTCCAGCAATTAAATAAACTAAGATAAGTAATTATTCCAGCAAATAATTAACTAAAATGAGTTTAATAAAAAATAAAGTCTAACAACACAATTATTAACTAAGATGAGTTTAATTAAATTAAAGTTTAGCTTGCAATAAATTGCAAGGGACGCCTATTGAGCTGGTTCAAGCATGTTCAATGGATTCGGCTACTTGCTTTCCCTAAGCTCGATCAACATAGCTTGCTAACGAATCTTGAAACCTCTTAGCTTGTGACCGAGTTATAGGTCCTTGTGGAAGCTCAACGGGTTCGGTGGTAACTTCTCGAGCTAGGGTCGCATCAGCCTGCACAAAAATTAACAAACTAAAATTAAGTGTCATTTTGCACTTAGGCCCCTCGAGCTTAGGCCAATCTCGATGGTGTCGAATTACGTCGTAACATGATACGACGGGTTCGCATCGATTTAGGCGTGCGATTCTTATCGAGGCGTATAGTAGCCTATATGTTATACACCCTGATAGTATCAAGATGTATTGGCATCTTTGATAATTATATTGGTGGCCTGGATTGAAGCCGGATGTTGCTGACTTTGTGGGTCGATGTTTAGTATGTTAGAGAGTGAAGGTGGAGCATTAACATTCTTCGAGTTTGTTACAGCCAATATAGATTCTGGAGTGAAAATGAGAGAGGATTACAATAGACTTTGTCTCAGGTTTGCCACTGACCCCGACAAAGAAAGATTTGATTTGGGTGATTATTGATAGTTCTCGAAGAGTGTGTATTTTCTAGCAATGCATACTAATTACTTAATGGAAAGATTAACTGAGTTATACGTGGCGTAGATAGTTCGACTTTATGATGTACCAATTTTGATCATATCTGATAGAGATTCGCGATTATCTCGAGATTTTGGAGGAGTCTTCAGGGAGCTTTGGGTTCGAAGCTTAACTTTAGTACGGTTTATCATTCTCAGACAGATGTTCAATTGAAATGGGTAATTCAGATATTCGAGGATATGTTGCGCAATTGTGTCATGGATTTTGGTGGTAATTGGGAGCGATATCTACCTTTAGTGTTGTTAGCTTACAACAACAGTTACCAGTCGAGTATTCAGATGGCACCGTTCGAGGCACTATATAGTAGGGCATGGAGCTCACTCGAGCTGTTGTTGAGGCACCCACTCAACTTGCTACCGCCTACTCAAACTGCTACTGGAGAACCCAAAAAGACGACGTCCCTAAATATTGAGAAGGATGAAAAAGGAGAAAAGGATGACACTACCACCATTGCCACCACTAAAGGGAAAAACCCTGTTCCACCTTCACCACCAGCTTTTGTAACCACACAGGACCATGACATTGATCGTCTGATTGATGAGTTAATGGAAATTGACAAGGAGGGGGAAGTAATGAACCCCAAAAAGAGGAAGTGGCAGTACAAAGTCAGTGCCCAAAAATCCACTTGTTGGGCAGAATAAAGTGTTTACATGCTAGTCCAAACAAGCTAATTTTTTTCTTTCTTTCATGCATCTTGCATTTCATTTCTTTTGCTATGGCATTTGTTGTACAAATTTCTCTTTTGACTATTCTCTTATATATTTGGTTATGCATTGTGGACAATGAATCCCTTGGGTTTGGGGGTGTATTGTGCATTTAGGCTACATGTTATAGTTAGTACCATTTTAGTATAATAATTTTAGTATAGTTAAATTTGTTTTGCCACTACAATGTAACAATTATGTACTATTTGCCCATGAGGAATACAATCTGTACTTCTAATGTTCGATGATGAGCTTAGATTCTTTAATACACTTAGAACATGTGACAGTGGATTAGTTGAATTTAGCTTAGGTTTGGTTGCTTGAAAATTAATTTCTAAAAATGAGATGTCCTATACTCAGTTTTTTTGGGTTAGAGGAAGTATCTTCTAATGAACTTAGGGACTTTTGCAGCCAAGTTCAGTCATTTTGTCTTGGCATTATTAAAAAAAGGGTAGTAGGCACTCCAATGCTTAGAATTGCTGAGTAAGTCAGAACCACTTTGTTTGCTCCATCGTGTTGTTGATTAGAAATGTGAGTTTAAGTAAGAGTATGTAATAGAAAGTAAATAAATTAGGGGCACTCTGTTGTAGTAACGAAATATATAGCTAAGGAGGTAGTTGTTTGCTCCATCCATCTTCAAAGTCAAAAGCCTTAGCTTCAAGATTCATTTTTGTTTAAATTGTGACATGATTGAGTTCTAGGTAATTTGATGTATGCTCTATTGTGATTATCAAGTTAAAGAATTTTGTGATATGCTAAATCCCCTAATAGACTAATTTGATTTAAAAAAACAAAACAAAACAAAAAACACAAATGTAAATGGTTTATACAAGTATGCTTAGAGCAAGAGTGACTTGAGTTTAGGTGAAAAATGAACTAAGTAAGATAGGAGATATTTGCTATGGCCAAAACATACATGGAACTTAGAAAATCATGATTTTAGGGAGTAATTTTCTGTGCTACCTTTGTTGAACCAAACCTTTCAAACTCAAACAGGTTTTTAACGAGAGAAGATGGTTGATAACTAAGGTATATATTGGTCTTCGAGTAGATTGACAGTACAAGATGGATTCATGCACTGGCAATACTGCTACACATTCATGCATATTTTGCTTGATGACAAGTAATAACTCAGGCTTGGGGGTGTGATAACTGTTGAAGAGAGTTACATTTCATACTTTTAGACCTAGCTAATTGCTTGTACTTGGGTACATTCAGTGGCATTTTAGGGCATTTTATTAGTATTTTTATCAATTGCATAAGGAGCTTGGACTGTGTTTACATGTTAGATACTTTTAATTGCATGTGGAAGGGTTGTATTTGGTGGTTTGGATGGTGTAGAATGTGGAGAAGGAAATAAAAGAGTGAAGGTTTACCGGGGCAAAAGGTTGGACAGTTTGCCATTTGTATACTATGGCAATTTTAGGAAGATGATCGAGTCAACACTCGACGCATACCAGTCTCAGCCCAACTCTAGTTGTACTAGAAAAATTTGCCTAAAAAAAGGAGAGGATATCATTAGCTGTTGGAGCTATCCTAGGAAGAAAAGCTTATAAAAAGCTAAAGGTGGAAACGCTAAAAGGTATAGAGATCCGGAGGCAACAATAGACGGTAGCGGCTAGGTAGAGACGAAAAGAGGAAATTGAAGGTAGTCCCTCTAAGCCACCATAGGAAACTGTGCTGTTGGATGGTGGATTGTTTTGGCGACAACTATTTTCTTAAGTTCTTCCATTATTTCTTAATCTGTTCTCCCGTGAATTGAATTGATCAAAACGATGTTGGGTGTTATTTTAAACTTGAATTTTAATTGTCAACCCATGAGCTAAATCTCATAGGGTTAGGATTACATGATGAAAACTTTTATTTTCTTTAATGGATGAAGCACATATTTGATTTAATCTACCGTTTCATTCAGTTATTTTTATTTCCCAATTGTATGCATACATTCCCTCGACATAGATGTGTGTGCAATATGCCCATAAACTGAATCTAATTCTAAAAAGGTTGGATTAGTTGGACTAAAATTGAATGATACAAGTGGGTATTCGACCGAATACTTGCAGCAAACTCTAGACATGGAGCGACATTTATATAGAATGAAGACAAAACAGTGTAGGGTACCGTGCTAAGGTCTATAGACACATGCCAGGTAACTTGAGATCTTGCTCTCGAAAGAAGCAACTCACTTTAGGTCTCTTATAAGTAGTAGATTGAGTATGATATTGCCAAGGCATTATTGAAAGTAAAGGTAGATTCTTAGTAATCCCAGCCTTCCAAATCAACATCATAGACCTTCTATCCCTTGCCATAGCATATTTGCCATAGCATTATTAGTTATTTATTTATTCACTCGCATTTTATTCACATAACTATTCTCGTAATTTCTGCTGTATTTTTACTCTTCTCTTAGCATTTTCTAGTATTAGTCACTTTATTACTTGATTTAACATGTATACTTGCAGAAATCACATATCATATTCACACGCGACAACTACACAATGTAATGTAATCAGGTTTTTGGGTTGCTAACAAACCTAGTTAGGTCATATCAGAAACTCTATAAATAGATATGTTTAGTCTCATTTTAGGAGGCTTTGCCAAGTGAGCCTCTTAGTTAGTTTTAGGTTTTTATTTGAGTTTTTAGTTTATTTCAATTTAGTCCTAAAATAGTTTTTAGTTTTTGTTCTTGCCTAACTTGGATTTGATTTCAATCTAAGCTTTCAATTAAATAGTTTTTATTTATTTATTTTTGGTTTTCTATTGCAATCAAAATTTATCTTCGTAACTGTTAAAGGAAAGCCAAATTTCGTGCACAAATCGACTTCAAAACAAATTTATTTTCGTATTCTTTTTTTTATTTAACTTATTATTTTGTATGTTGAATATGAGATTAGGGATTATTGCATCTAGATCCATGAGTGGCTAGTTTTTTTAGGGAAATTAACGAACAAATGTTTGGCTAATTAACGGATGAATTAGGGTTTAAATTCAAGTTTAAATTCGATTTAGTTGGTTTAAATTATGTGCGATTAAACCTTAGAAAGTAATTTAAGATAAACAAGATCAAGAGATAAGTTTTCCTAGTAAATCATAATTTATCCTGGTCAAGAAAGTGAGGTCGAGAGGTAATATCTGGTTAATTAATTGCTAACTTGATAAACACCAGTTCTGAAGTTAAGTAGGAACACTGAAGTGAGTTAATCTTTTTTCTGCTTAATTTGATTTAATTTCAAATATTATTTGGTTGTCTTCATTTTAGATAATTTATGTTATTTTGGTTAATTAATTTTAATTTGGTTATTCATAATATAACATTAGATTAGTACTATTTAGCCCTGTTAGTGTAGAAAATTAATTTTAGTTCAATTTCACCTCCTTGGGTACAATCTTTGGAATGCGTCCTAGAGTGTTTCGTTGTAACATTGTTTACTATATTACAATTTGAACTGTATACTTGCAAAATTTTTTGTTTAATCATATATATTTGTTGCAGTATTTCTAGTCCAAACGTTCGTACGTCTAGCGGCGGTCAGTGATACGGCTCAGTGGCACTTTCATAATTCAAGATAACATAAACATTTACAAATGGTCATATATAGCACAATTAAAGGGTCTATTCAATTCATAATCAATCAAGACAAACAATTTCACATCTTAGATACAAATGAGTACATGAATATGGTAAATAACCAATTCATTCGTCAATATATGTAAAACAAGTTATCTCTGCATACCATTTTCAATTACCACATCTTATACCTTATAAGTTATCATTTTCAATCATATAATCACATATCCTTATATACTATTAACATTATTCCATTCATGTTCCATGATACCCATACCATTTACCTTGTTATCTCACTATTCAAACTCATTTATGGAGTTTATCGACTTACTCGTACTTGATTTGACCCCTAGGGCTCGTTTCTAATTAATGTGCACAATATGATAGAAAATTTCTTTATCAAGCTCATATATGCAAATTTTTTGTCATATATCATGTCATTTCATTCATATTATTTACCAAGTTTACCATTTATTGCTCCTATTAACATAACTCGAACTCGGACAGATATATGGATCATCTAACTGATGTGAGCATGGGTACAACATTCTTTCCGAACGTGAAGGTTCCAATACTTGGATATGCGTTGCACGTACCTATGGGACCAATTACGAGGGCGAGGGCTAGAAAGCTTAAGGAGGTGCTCAATATTCTTATACAAGCTATTTGGGTTAAATTGGAACAGTCTACATGTCAATCTGAATTAAACAAGGAACATCAACTTTGCAACGTTCTATCCATTGCTCAATAAACATTTTAAGCATATTTACTTTTTAGGCATATTAGCATTCATAAATAAAGTTTTGTTTTTATTTATTTATGTTTCATTGAATGTTTTCTTGCATTCATAAAAAAAATTGTGTTTTCTTTATTTATGCTTCATTGATTGTTTTGTTGCATTCATAAATAAAGTTGTTTTATTTATGCTTCATTGATTGTTTTGTTGCATTCATAAATAAAGTTGTTTTTTTTATGCTTCATTGATTGTTTTGTTGCATTCAGAAATAAAGTGGTGTTTTTAATTATGCTTCATTGTTTGTTTTTTGATCGACTGTTAATGTCACAACAATAATTTCAAGCGTACACTGTCGATGCAAGTATAGTTGATAGATGTGAGTCTATCAGATATCGATCCATAGGGATGGTTATCTTTTGTCTATTAATGTCAGTGCAATAACTAAATAGAAATGAGATAAATTGTGAGGATAGTTGTAGGAGCAATAACTTGAAAACAATAAAATAAAATATGATAATAATAAACTGGGATCCCTAACATGAATCTTCAACAGAATATTAAGTGCTCACAAGGTATAAAAGGATATGTGATTGTCGAGGCAATAAATTTCAATGTATATCTTACTAAGCATCACTCCTCTATTTAATCTGAGACTGAAACATGCACATTAAACCCACCTTCCGATGATGGCAATATGACACTATTAAGAACAAGTGGACTAAATTCCTCTAATCCTCACTCAACTTCT
>CM025141.1:21349267-21363763 GCA_013467495.1 Gossypium gossypioides
TTGAGAAACAAACCTTGTTCCTCACTATGTTACCAATCTCATCTAGCTTGTTCCTAAAAACCCATTTAGTACTTATACTTGATTTATTACAAGGTCTTTCAATTATGGTTCATACTTTTCTTCTCTCAAATTGATTGAACTCTTATTGTATAACCAATATCCAATATTCATCATTTAATGCTTTTTTGATATTTTTAGGCTTAATGTATGAGATCAATGTAACATAATTACACGTATTTCTAAGAGAAGATCTAGTAGTTACCCCTTTGGATGGATCTCCCAAAATCTTACTATCTTTCATATAGTTGTATTCCCTTGGATGATTGACTCCACTTTCCTCTAAAGTAAGCTCCTTTAGAGCATCTTGAATTTGTTCATGTGTCTTCTCACTTGATGATTGATCCACTTTCTCATTATTATTAAAAAAAATTGCATTATCATCATCATCAATAGAAGATTCCTTTCTAGGAGGAAGGTTAGAGTCATTTAAAACATGGATAGAGACTCTTCTAATACTAAAGTTCTTTTATTAAAGACTCGAAAAGCTTTAGAATATAAAGAATAATCAAGAAAAATTCCTTCATCACTTTTTGCATCAAATTTGTCAAGATTATTTTTTCCATTAATTAAAACAAAACACTTACATCCAAAAGGATGAAAATAGCTAATAGCTTTTTGTTTTTGAAAAGTTCATATGGAGTTTTTTTTTCAAAATAGGCCTAATCATTTCTCGATTTACAATATAACATGTAACGTTTGTGGCTTTTGCCCAAAAATACTTTGACAAATTATTTTCACAAAGCATGGTTCTAGCCATTTCTTCTAAAGTTTTATTTTTCCTCTCAACAACTCCATCTTGTTGAGCGGTTCTAGGTGTAGAAAATTTATGGCTAATACCATTTGAGTTGCAAAAATTATCAAAACCAAGATTTTGAAATTCAACTCCATGGTCACTTCTAACATTAGTGATAGCATAATCTTTTTAATTTTGACTAATTTTTGAAATTGTGATGAATTTATTTAAATATTCATCTTTAGTACTTAAGAAAAAAAACCCAAGTAAATCTAGAATAGTCATCAACAAGCACAAATGCATATTGTTTTCCACCTATGCTAGTTGTTCTAATAGGTCCAAAAAGATCTATGTGAATTAGTTGTAAGAGTCTACTAGTAGATACATCATTAATAGGTTTAAAAGATACTCTTTTGTGTTTGCCTTTAGTACATGCATCACAAACTTTATCTAAGTCAAAATCAATTTTTGGTAGTTCTCTAACTAAGTCATTTTTAAATAGTTTATGCAATATGCTCATGCTAGGATGTCCTAATTTCCTATGCCATATAACCAAAAAGTGTTTTCATTCTTGGCTATGAGATAAGCATTTTAACTATGTAAGTCATCTAGATGCACCATGTATATGTTTCCTATCCTATGACCTACAAGCATAATCTTATTAGATACAATGTCAATGACTTTATAACCATTTGACTAAAAAATGACATTTAGACCTTTATTGCACAATTGACTAGTACTTAAGAGATTATTCTTAATACGTTGACATATAAGACATTTTCAATAAAGATTGAAGAGTTTTTACCAATAGAGCCAATTCCTTCAATGAGTCCTTTAGAGTTGTCACCAAATGTAACTTCTCCACTTTTTGGTTTTAGATTGATAAAGTGGTTATTGTCACCGACCATATGTCCTGAGTATCCACTATTAAAGTACCATGAATTTGTACTTGAATTGTCCACCTTGAAGTAATGCTCCTTTCCCTACAAACATAGAATTAAATTTTAGTTTTTGGTACCCAAATTCTTTTAGGTCTATAAATATTAGTTCATAAAATTCTTGTCCCTTTAGGTATCCATTTTGAAATAGCATCTTGGCCTTGAGTGGCACTAAGTCCTTTAGGGACCCATATACTCTTAACAAGTTTTCCCTTATAGAATCTTGAGGAACTTCTATGTTTATAGTAATTAAAGCTAGTTTTAACAAAGTTTTATTTTGAATTTTCTCCATTCTCAAATCTTTTTGGTAAAAATTTTTTAGAATAAGGTTTTTCACTCTTGAGCAACTCAAGTTGCTTTTGATGATCATCATGAACTTTGGAAAGTAAATTATACAAGTCATAATTATTTTTCTCAAAATCATTTATAATAGCTTGCATATCATTTATTTTACTTTCAAGTTCATGTTTGACTTTGGAGAGTGAATCATTCTCATGTTTTAATTTTGAAATATTTTTCCTATATTTTGAAACCATTAATTCAAACTCCAAGCCTAGTTCATCATAGGCATCTTGTAACTCATCAAAAGAATACAAATTTGAAATAGATAAGTTACAAGTTACCTTAGAGTATTCTATGACCACAGGGCAAATATTAGCTACTTCATGCCCCTCTTCATTGGAAGACTAATTGTCACTCTAAGGAGCCGCATTAACCTTGAGTTTTTGCTTTCTAGATCTCTTTTTCTTCCATTGAGGACAATCAAATTTCAAGTGTTTAGGCTTCTTGCACTTATAGCAAACAATGTGATCTTTCTCATTCGTTGATTCAAGTTTCAATCCTTCATTCCTTTGGAATCTTCTACCCTTGTTGGAATCTTCTACCCAAGTTGCAAACATGACCATCTCTTTATCCTCATTCATATCATCAATTTATTTACTTTTTTCAATTGTTGTGGATTTGAGGACAATACCAACTTTCTTCTTTTCAACCTTTTCTTCTTCAACCCTTATTTAATTCTCATATCATGAGTGAGTAAAGAACGTATCAAATCATCTAGTGAAAGTGTTTCCAAGTTCTTTGCTTATTCTATGGTAGTCACTTTAGCTTCCTATGACTTTGGCAAGCTTTAAAGAATTTTTCTCACCACTTATTCATTAGGATAAGTTTTCCCATATGACTTGAGCCCATTGATAATAATTACGAACCGATCAGACATAACCTTGATATCTTCCTTAGGCTTTATCTTTAATGTTTCATAATTAAGCGTGAGAATTATAACCTTTGACTTCTTGACTTGGCTTGTTCCTTCATGAGTGACTTCTAATTTATCCCAAATTTCCTTAGAATTGGAAAATGATGAAACTCTACTATACTTTTCCAGACCAATTGCACAAAATAAAATGTTCATGGCCTTGACATTTAGTTGAATACTTCTACTATTCTCTTCATTTCACTCCTTAATTTTCGGTACTAGAAGCTCTCTTTCTTGCTTAAAAGGTATGGAGGGACCATCTGTGATGATATCCCATACCGCAAGATCATTTGCTTGAATGAATAACATCATCCAAATATTCTAATATGAGTAGTTGACGTCGTTGAAGTAAGGAGGCTTGGAGATAGATTGAGATTCTCCAAGAAAAAATGATCCGAATGTGGACGTCATCTGTTGTAGATTGATTTGATGAATGTTGAGCTACCTTGAGGATCTTCTCTTGGTTGTTAGATCATTTTTAGAGACTAGCTTTGATACTAATTATTAGCTAGATTAATCAATCTGTTGATTAATATTATTAGCATTTAATGCCTAATTTAGTGACTGTTAGAGCTATCAATATCGATACCAAATAGAAGGTATCGTACCGTATCGATACTTGATAAATACTTTGAAAGTCAGAATACCAATTCCGTATTGATACCGAAAAAGGTACAGGTAAAAGTGTATCATTATCGATTCTCAAAAAATTTTATCGATACCAAGCAAAAGGTATCAATACCGTATTGATACTTGGTAAATACCTTGAAAAACAAAATGCCATTTTTGTATTGATACCGAAAAATGTATCGATAAAATTGTAAATCTATCAATACTCAATTAAATTTATCGATTCTTGACAAAAAGTATCAATACCAAATCGATACTTTTTGGCTTGGAGCATTTTTAACTTGTTTGAAAAATGTTTAAAAGTTTTTTTTAACTAACTTGGCCTTAAAAGATTTTCTAAGTATAAGTTCAACAATTTTTTCTTTTTAGATATCATTTGAAATAGAACTTTTGTCAAGTTTGGTTTAAAATGATTTTTATTAAAAAAACATAATATTTGTTATATCAAAATAATTTATCAAATAAAGCTTGGTTCAACAAAATGAAAAAATACAAAATAAATACCCAATATATATAGATAAATAATTTATACAAAGTCTGTTGACATGTGGAATCAACAATGAGGAGTCACAGAGGAGGATGTGGTGGTGTTGATAGAAATCAATTCACCCTGTTTGGGCAAAGAGTCGGAGTGTGTTGAGAGTGGAAGTAACGAGGTAAAAGTTGATATTAGAATGGTAGAGTGTAGAAAAAACATTGAAGCATCGATCATTTCTTCATCACCTTGGGGATTATTTGTAGGCGAGGTCTCATTTTAGGTAGTATTAATGTGGCAAATCTGTTATCAGACTGTCATTGTAGGACACGTGGGGTGGATGTCCTCGATGACACGAGAATGTTTATGACGAGATGTATTTTGTCATTCATTCTAATTCATGGTACAATGTGGTTGAACCCACGTGGGGTTTATGACCAAAATGATCATGCTTTTAATAGAAGACCGATTGTTTATAAGAACAACTGGTGGTATCCTCTAGGAGGGAATGGGTGGCTAAGTTCCTTGAGTAGCTCCCTCCCATCTGGCCGGGCAACTAAATTGGAAGGTGGAGCTTTTGATGGCCTTCCGATCCATTAGAAATAGGGGTTCTCCTCAAATGACCTACCATTGTGTCACATGTCCCAAGTTAGGGAACAATCTGGTCGGGTAGCTAAATCAGAAGGTAAAGCTTTTGGTGGCCTTCCTATCCTTACGAATAAGGGGCACTCCTGAAATTACCTACCATGCTGCCATATGTCCCAAGTTGGGGGAGGCATAACAATATTTCCTTCTTAAGTTGAGAGGGAGGTTATTAGTGGCCTTTCTAGAGACAAACTATTTTTTTTTATTTTTCACAGGAGGGGTAGCGGTGGATGGTGAAGATCATTGGTATGACTTGTTGTGGAAAATGAAAAGTCACCATGAAGTCTATGGAATCTTTCCATAGATACCCTTTGAGGACTATTTCGAGGGAATCGAGGTAATGATGATAAACAACCTACATCAACATGTGTTGAGATGCCATTGGTTCCTGGACTGTTGGTGGGACAGTGTGTTTTGAAGATGCCTCTATATGTTTATCAAATGTTCCTCGTTTGAAATCATTTTGTTTATGCAACTATTGAAGTTGCCTTTGTGTTTTTCCTATACGGGTGTGCCATTTCTTTTTAGGCTTCCTATTTTCTGAGTTCTTTGCTTGATTTTTATAGTGGTTTATTGTTTTTCTGGGCCTTTTTTGGTTTGATTTTTGGTCTAATTGTTCATTTGTGGCTTTATTCTAGTGATTTCTAGTGCTTCTTTTCAAAAACATGGCCAAAGATGGTGGAAGATTTGGTAAAACTCCACCAAGGGGTGGTGGTTGGTCTGGAGATGCCCCATCGAGAGAGGTGGTGACGGAACGAAGGGTTATTGTCAAGAAAGCCAAGAGGATGGAAAACTAGCTAGTGGCAAGCCTTAGCTATCCGTGTAGCACAAAAAAATTAAAAATTCATAGTTTGTTGAAGTGTCCCAGGTCGACTAGTAAACACTATAAATATGACTTTAGCATTTCGAACTATAGTGGTGGGAGGCCCAACGTTTACCTTATGTTATTTTTTTAAGTGGGGTTCATGTTGGAACTGGTGCCTTGAGTGTAGTATATTCCTTTGTAAACTTGTAATTTTTTCAAACAGATTGGTTAATGAAAAAATAGTATTATGTGGTCGTATTGTAATACAAAAAGACAACTTGTATTAGGAGACGAACCTAAACATGTCCTTAGTTTAATTAGAAATGGGCAAATTGATTGAAAGACTAATATGTCGTCTATCAAGTCCAATTGGGGAGATGTTTTGTCTTGGGCATCAGAGTGGATGACTCCTAGAAGATAGAGACATATATATGACTGATTGGAGTGACAATACATCATATTGGACCCACGAAAAATAAATCCTTAATCCGTTTATGGATTTATTCACTTGTAACGTTCATAGTGCTACATACCTAAATAATAAGTGGATACAAACTATGTATGCATGACTTGTATGCTTTGATGTAAGTAAAAGCCTGAGTTCAAATAGATAAGGAACTGAAAGCTAATGTGTTGGGTATTGACCACCTCCAGACGTACTAACGTCCAGAGTGTGAATACTACAACATAAAGATATAGATTTGAGGCGATGTTCGCAAGTATATGGGTTAGGTTGTAATATAGTTTTACAACGAAGTAGGTAAGTACTCCGAGGATCATACCTAAGGGAGTCGAGTACTAAATTAAAGTTAACCTAAATAAAAATAGAATTAAATAGTAGTTTAAATAAATTATATTACGATAGAAAGATTTTTGGGGTTTTTACTGCATAAATAAAAGGGACTTCGAAAAACTAATTTCTAAACTCAATCAAAAGAAGACATGGGTGATTAGCTTGCTTTGGTGATCATAACTAATTCCTATTTCGGGTTTCTATTCAATCAACTAGTCGTTACCTTAGCAGGATCTCTCGATCTTCCACTAAACTAACGAGTAAGCAAGAACTACTTATCTCTCGACCTCACAGTCCAGATCAGTTTGGGACGAAGGTGTTCACGGATAGGCCATACCAATTTTAGGTTAGTTCCTACCTAAATGACTTCCTAGGGTCGTCAAGCCTAGGGTTTAAGTTCTTCCTCTCCCGAATAGCTGATCTACTAAGAAAACCCTACATAGCAATTAATTAATCACGCCTCCACTCGCTAATCCCCCATAAGAGGATTAGTTCCTCATGGAATCCGTAAACATAATAAACTTGATGATAAATATATGCATGAAAAATAAATCAAGAATAAAGTTTAGAGAATCCTGATTGTATTCGACTGATGAAGTGCAGAAATCCTCTAACGTTTGATTGCGTATACAAATCAAGTTCTCTGAAGAACACGAATGAAAAGAACTGAACAAAAATCTAAACTCTAAAAGAAAGAAAAAGAAATTAAAAACTAAAAACTAAAAACTAAATTACAGGGAAAAATTGAGAGTCTAAAAAGCTGTCCCTAACAATTGCTAAATGAGCCTATTTATAAAGTTATGGTTGTCGTCGACCTCAAACCTAGGTCAGCTGACGTTCTTGGGTTAAATATTTGATTGTGCAGACCAAAATTCCCCTGGCTCATAAATGTCTCCCGTACAGGGTTGATGTGGCGACACCCTTGTGCCTGTGTCGCGACATCGAAGGCAATATGCTCATACTCAAGATAGCTGTAGGGGTGTGTCGCGACATCCTTTGGCTCTATCGCAACACTGAAGCCAGTCTTGGAATTCTTGTGCTCTGGTACGTATGCTACAACATCAAACTCCTCGCGTTGCAACACAATGACCAATATTGAGTTTATATGCCCTTTGATTGTCCCTTGCACACTCACTAAGTATATTTGTAACAACCTATTTTTCAGTGGTGATGGAACAATGGTTTTGAGACCACAAATTTTCATTGTGTCAGCCTGTAAATATTATTTATAGAATATTTACGGAGTTATTAGAGCCGTATTAAAATTTGGTTAAGAAATTTTAACGTTTAGATAGATAATTAAAAAAGGACTAAATTATAAAAGTTGTAAAACTTGTTAATTATTGCATTTAGATGATTTAATAGCTTAATTAATAAATGTGGGAGAACCAATAATGCAATTAGACCTTATTAGTAAATAGTGGATGGTAATGGGGTTAAAAATCAAAGAAAAATTTAAAGAAAATTTATTTAATGGCAATTTTGTAATCAATTTAAAATTAATAAAAGAAATTGAAACAAAAGGCATTTCTCTTCATTCTTTATTGAAAACCACCATTGGAGACCTAGGAAGCTTTGGTCATCTCTTTTCCTTGCATGGTCTGGAAATTGACTTGTTTTCTTGTAATTTTTATGTTTTTGAGATCGTTGTAACTAGGTCTAGCTAACTTTTACCTTCGTTTTTTAATATGTTAAAAATTTTGGAAGTTACCATTGATGAATCTTGGTTGCTTGTGACGATAATTACTTGTTTGAAGCATTGGTTATAATTATTGGTTGTTTTATGAAGTGATTTTAGTTAATTTTTAATTTAAGGATTAAATTGTTAACATGTCAAAATTTCAAGGTTTATTGGTGAAGAAGAGGTAGTTGTGGACTTTTTAAGCGCCTAGAATAGTCAGTTGTAGTCTAAGTTTTAGAGAATGGTCAATCTGATGATTTTCAGGTTAAAGGACTAAATTGCATAAAATGTAAAAGTTTGGGGTAATTTGTAATTTTCAAAAATGTAAGGGTATAAAATGTAGAATAAATTTGAATATGACTTGTAAGCTAATAATTGAGAAATTTCACATTTTAGATCAAGACCCTGTTGATTTACGTAGAAAAGGAAAAATTACAGAATAGTCCCTAAACTTCTGCAACTATTACATGATAGTCCAAGTAAGTTTGTCCGATTTATAATTTAATATTTATATGAATTGTAACATGATATAATGTGAATTAGTCGATTTTAATTGTTTAATTGATGTTATAATGTTGTTGGAAAATTATTATTGAAATTCGGTACTTGGGCCGGATGAACTCGAGATAGAGTATGACTGAATGACGATATGTTACGGAGGGGTTGGAGTGGAGATTGATATGGTGTAATATATATTTTCCCAAGTATACCGAGGTTCAGCATTTTTGTGAACTCCCGTGTAATACTATCCTGATCTAGCGTGTTTCGGTTGGATTAGCTCTTATGAGCAATTGGCATGTTATCGGGTGGATTAGCTCTTATGAGCATTGACATGTTAACAGGTGGATTAGCTCTTATGAGCGACTGATGTGTTTTGGTCGGATTAGTTCCTATGAGCGATTGGCGTGTTATTGGGTGGATTAGCTCTTATGAGCAACTAGCGTGTTTCGGTTGGATTACTTGTGTCCTCGTATCTGTAAGTCATTCATCAGGGCATAAATCATTGTATTATAACATATTTAATGATTCTGAAAGAGATGATGTGTTTGAAACCTTGAATTAACCTGTTGTGGATATATATGTTTTCCTAGAAATTATTGTTTAAGCTTTGAATTGAATTATGAAATTCACTGGTTTGATATTGTGGATGAAAGGAAACAGTTGTTGTTGAATGATTTTTAATTGAATTGATATATTTACTTCGGTAAGATTTATCATTTTTGTACAACCAAATTACTAAGCTTCAATAAGTTTACTTGTGTTAATTTCTATTCTTGTAGATACTTTTGAAGGTTGGAAGATCGGATCAGCACTCAAATCACACTATCCATCCATTTTTGGTAGTTTTTGGAACATTTAATTTTGGATTATATGGCATGTAATAGGCTTGTTTTGATCTTACTTTTGTTTTGGGTATGTATATATGTAAAGAGTGAACCTAACTGCAATTTGGTATCATGAACACCTTTACATGATTTAGATGTTTGCTTGACAAAAGTTTAGATAATGACTTGTTATGGAATGTGAATGAATGAAGATGTTTTTAGTACAAGTTTATAGTATATGTTATATTGAAACGTTGTGATTTGAGGTGCCTATGATAGGCATATTGGTTGAGTGTTAAGTTGTGTGAATTGACCTGTTTTGGTTGATGGTTCATATTGTTGTATAACTGTGTATACTTGTGGTACCAATGAGGGTACATTGGTTAGACACTTAGGATGGTTGATTTAGCATGTTTTAAGCTTGTTTAATGTCATTTTGAATAAGTCTAATGCTGGTAAATGGATTACTTAGGATCCAAGAAATATTGAAAAGGTAAACTTAATGTTTAAGGTTCATTTTGGTACATGCAGCCTGGGACACTCCCGTGTCACTTGGCTGTGTGCCACACACGGTCTGAGGCACGACCATGAGTTCTAACTCAGTGTGTTACACGGTCTAGCACATGGCTTGCAACACGGCCTTGTGTCACAAGTCAGAGAGTTACATAGTCTGGCACATGGCCTACGACACGACCATGTGGCTCAACTCAGTGAGTTACACAGGCTAAGACACGCCCGTGAGTCTCTATTTCGTAAGTTACATAGCCGTGTATCCCCTATTTTTGAAATTTTTCATATTTTCCTAAAAGTTTTTGATTTGTTTCAAATTAGTCTCGAATTGCTTCTAAGCTATTTTTAAGGTCTCAAAGGCTCGATTTAGGGACCAAATGCTTGTGTTTGATATATTTTGAATGAGATTAAATTATTGAATATTATGTCGATAAATGTTTTTTGATTGATCGGTAATGCTTCGTAACCCTAATCTAGCGACGGAGACAGGTTAGTGGTGTTACAATATTAGCTCACCCTTAGGCCTTATTCAGCCCCTAAGGTCAATAAAAGACTCAAATAACACTTTTTATTGAATGTAAATGAAATTATATAAACTCGACTAAAACGTAACAAAAGTGCTCGTATTCAAGCTCTTTAAATGCGAAAACTAGTTTAATTTGCTACACCAAATTACGACAGATCAGGTATACTACTTATGCAGTATGTAGCGTCATTGAAAATAGTTGAATTCTTATCCCGAGTCATGGGTAAATGATATCCTCTCATTGGCATTACATGGTTGATAAAAAGTTGATGTGGTTACGAGTTGTTAGTCTTTGTGATGAATGATTTGATTAATACTTGATAGTAATTGACTTTTCATTAAGGAAGATGTAATGGTTACCATGAGATAAAATATGATAATATTGGGAGAACGAATATTATCTCAAAGAGATTAAGGATATTCTATGAGGGTAACACACTTATGACAAGGTCATTGGACGGGCACTGATCGAGTTGCTTTCATAATGGTATGCCGTTAGGGAGAGCTCAGTTACAATACTATAGTGAAATGACGTCGTGACTAAATGAGTTTATAATTAATAGGCAGAAAGCTATAATTTAATTATAAATCATTTGAGCCTTAATCGTATATGTCCAATTGGTCTTTCTACTAGCTCATTGAAACCAAAAATGAATTGTGTGTTTAATCAAATGAAGAGAAATGTATAGAAATGGAGAAAATGGGGAAATGGGAATCAATTGAAAACGATTATGGTTTTCTTCAAAATAAAAATGAAAATGGAGAAATGGAATCATTTGGAAATGAATGTGGTTTCTCCAAGATGAAAATGAAAATGAAAATAAAAATGAAAAAAGAAAAAGACTTGGAAATGAATTTATGTTTTTCGAATTAAATAAAGTTCAAAATGGAAATAAATCATTTTGTCATAGTAAACCCGTTGAATGTAGAAATATTAAATATATTTCCTAATAGATTCTTTTATGGTATAGTCGTAATGATTTTAAATGAATTAGAATTACGTTGAGAAGATTATTTAATTGGAAATAAATATCTTTATTTTTGGAAATAGGAAAACAAATACTGGGTTGGATTGAATTATAAATTATTGGGTTAAAAGTTCAAGAAGTACTTGTAATTGGACCCAATATGGGTGAGGCCCAAAAGCCCCTCATGTTAAAGGGAGGGACGACAAACCCTAGTATTATTAACTAGGGTTGTAGCCTCTTATACTTCTCGTTAGACCAGGAGTTCATTTTTCTAGTTGAAATAAACTTCTATAATTCAACAAGGGTTGTATTTCTTATTCTTATAAGGACAATAAACATAACTTTAAGATATTGTTACTCTACTAAAAAATAGAGAGAGTTTTAATCTCTAAGTATAAAATCTAATTTTCGGAATAACAATTTTGTTGATTTCTATTGAGAAAAGATATTTTGTTTTTCACTCTAAAAGTAAATAAAACTATTTCTTATTTTATGCTTGATTCGAATTATTCGAGCCCATACTCGAAGCAGTTTGTGGTATAAGGATAGCGGAGAAAGTCATTCAGTTGAAAGCCAAGAACGACAAGGATCCGTCTAGCCGAAAATATAGGTGCAATTTTTGTAAAGGGTTTATTGCTATAAATATCACAAATTGACTCAGTTTTTAAAATTTTTACTTTTTGCTGTACAAGAAAACTATTTTCGAAGTAGTTTTTTTTTTCAACAATTGGTATTAGAGCCATGTTGTGCTATGTCTATAGTATAAACTGAAAAAAATTCTCTCACTTCTTCATGTGTGATTAATTTTGATAAGATGTGACATTCTTATAATTGTATGCATGTTTAAGAGAATGTATGCGAATAAATGTATGATATTATTTTATTATTATGCATGATAAAGTAATTTTGCTAAAGTTGTGAGTCCTAAAAAATTAAATGTAATTTATTAATTTATCGGGAATGTATATTCTAGATCGTGGACTATCATCTCCACATAGGATTTAAGTTTATTAGTCCAGAATAAAAACGGATATAGCAATTTTGTAACCTAAATTTTTTGATGGAACTCGTAGAACCAAGATGTATCCAGACCGACCGAGATGATGCAAACCTGTCCCAACCAAATTGGTGCGAGATCAGTGGTGGTCTGGAAGTAGGAGGTTGTTGGTGGTCTGGCGGTGGCTAATGGTAATCCGACGATGACGACGACACGAAAACAACAATGGAAAGACGATGACGATGAAAATGTGAACTAGTACCACAATAGATGTTTATGGTGGCAAAATTGAGGACCCTAAGTATGCTTTTGGGTGAATTTTGGAATTTATTTTTCTAGGATGGAATCATGGAAACTTTAATTGTTCAGATTCATTTAAATTTTTATGCTTTTATTTATAAGATAAGCATGATGATATTTATATGACTATGAATGTATGTTCATGCATATGTATGATAAGCATGCCATATAGTTGAGGGAATAATTCCATATGTACTTGTCATGCATATATTGATCATTCATGTTGAAACTGGATATTAAAAACCTTGCATGTTTTTAAAATATTGAGTGGGAGAAGGTCCCTAAACAATACCTATGATCTCCATCAATGGTCTCTTGTGACGTCATGACAATTTAACTACCCCACAATAGGATTGTCATATGGATCTCACAGAGGACATTACCAAAAAGAAAACTAGAACTGTCTTCTTACTGTATGACAGTTGAAACGACCTTTGTGGTAGGTATTATCATGCAATATAGGAAGAAATTTTGTCTTCAAACAGGACAACTAGTCATAGCATGCTACTCGGTGAGATTATCCCATGATCATTCATTTGTGGCGCTTGATGCGATAGGTGTTGAGTTGATGGTTATAAACTTAAGATCTTCTAGTTAAGTAACTTCCCACGAAGCTCTACTTAAGTTAGAATGATGGCCAAACGTTACATGATTATTAGTACGTTTGAATGCATAAGGAATTAGTTTCATGTACTAATTGGATGCAAATCCATGTTCTTACTAGTTGATCATGATCACCCCACGGTGGCTTAATTCAATAGGTGTAGGAATTATCATTGCAACGACTTACAAATGTTTTCAAGGTTTAATGTAAGACGCATGCATCATCTTAATGGATATCGTAATGTTGCAAAACTTTTTAAAAAATTTGCTTAATACAAAGATATTAATGAATGAATGTTTTATTTTTAGTTTGAAAAAGATACCTACTCCTTTATTAAACATACTCATTGAAAACAAACTGAACAGAAATAACTATAAGGAATGGAAAAGGAACTTAATGATTGTCTTAAACTGTGAGAAACTTAAAACAGTTCTTGATAATAAATGCCCTCCAACCACTCATGCTAAGGCTAGAAAAGGCTGGTAGGAGTCTGATGAGATAGCTCGTTGCTATACGCTGGTAAGCGTGACCAATACCCTATATAAGCAACTAGAGAGTTGTAAGACTACCAAAGCGATTCTAGACAAACTCGAAGACACGTTCGGAGGCCAAGCTGCCTTGGCCCAATAGTCGGCTATTATTAGTTAGATGAATGCCCAACAATAGCCTGACACTCCAGTCAAAAACTATATGATTACTCTTATGAGATACTTTGTCGAGGCTGTGGATAGTGAAAATCTTTATGATAGAAGGTTGTTTAATGGAGGATTTAATAGTGTAACACCCCTTACCCGAGACCGTTGCCGCAGTCGAGCACAAGGCGTTATCTAACTTAACTTACTAATTCAGAGCATAAAAATTTGCTTTTAAAATTAATTCGCTTACTTTCATTCAATATATCCCTAAAAAGGACTTTTGAGACCCTAAAACATGCAACAGAAATGGTTCGGGTCCAAACCGGGAGCATTAAAAATTTTTCGAATACTTAAACAAATCAAAATAATTTATTTTACTGTTCACAATAAAACTGTCCATTCGCATAACAGTCACTACTTTAATTATAACTCGAGTTATGAAGCTTGAAATTTAGATCCGTAAATTTTCCCTGAAACTAGATTCATATATCTTCTTACCATAAAATTTCCAAAATTGTTGGTTTAGCGAAATAGTACAGTTTATTCGTTAAAGTCTCCCCTGTTTTACTGCTCGATAGTTCTGACCCCTCTTCACTAAAAATCAATTATCTCATTG
>CM025141.1:21363863-21376354 GCA_013467495.1 Gossypium gossypioides
GCATCCAATCAATCGGTAAATCATAAAAATTAATCACAATAAACTTTTCTATCTCAGATTCGTTGTTTCGCAACCACTATTCCGTTTAGGCCCTATTTCGGGATGTTACAAATAGACCACTGGGTTATTGATTTGGGAGCCACCAATCATGTATGTGTTTCTCTATAAGGGTTTGAGTAGATGATAGATCTTAGAGAAAATAGTCTATCGTTGCATATCGAAAATGGGTCAACTTTGGCAGTTGAAGCAGTAGGAGATGTACATCTTTATTTTGATAACTTAGGAAAATTATTTTGAGAGAGATTTTCTATGTACCAAGTTTCAAAAGAAACTTGATTTCTGTTGCATGTTTATATAAAGACGACTTGACTGTAACTTTTAATAATAGTATTGCAATATTTAGAAATCACAAACTTATCTATAATGGATGAATGTCAAATGATCACTACTTTATCAAACCAAAGATGTACACATTTCTTGAGATTGAAATTACAAATAAAAGACTTAAAACTTCTCACTCTAATGAGACACACCTTTGGAATTTGAGACTTGGTCATATTAACCAAGAAAGAATCAGTAGACTTGTGAAAGATGTCAATTTAAGTTCACTTAAAGAAGTCGGTCTTCCACAATTTGAATATTGCTTGGAAGGTAAGATGACTAAGCGATCTCTTAATGCAAAAGGAACGAGGGTCGTGAAACTCTTAGAACTTATGCACACTGACGTATGTGGCCCCATGAGCGTCAGTCCAAGAGTTGGTTTCGAGTATCATATAACCTTTGTTGTTGATTATTCCAGATATTGGTATGTGTACCTAATGCACCGCAAGAGTGAAAACTTTGATAAGTTCAAAGAGTTTCGTGCGAAAGTGGAGAAACAACTAGGTTTACCCATAAAGACATTTTGGTTTGATCAAGGTGGGGAATATTTATCAGATAAATTCTTAGGGTAACTTATAGAGAATGAGATTTTATCCCAGTTAACTGAGCTGGATACTCCACAATAGAATGGCGTGGCAGAGAGAAGGAATTGAACATTTTTAGACATGGTGTCTACAAGTATACGGGTCAAGTTGTAATATAGTCTATTTACAATGAAACACTTGATAAGTATTTCGAGGATCGTACCCTAAGGATTACAGTTTGGGGAAAACTATTATTACGACAATTACTAAAATAACTACTAGTCTAGTTGAGTCACGACTTACTAGTGTTAATCTGAAAGAAGGATGATGATGATAGTAACGATAAACTAAATGAATTGGACTAAACTTAAATCTACTCTTAAATTCATGCATCGACTTCTACTATTCCTTGTTTCGTCTATGCAAGTTCCTTTAGCCTAGATCGAATTGTTGTACCTAATTAACTATTGATGTAAGGTTCTAAATAGTTGATTAATAATTAACCTAGCGGGGCTTCTCAGCCTTCTACTAACCTAACTAGTCAGCAAGAACTACTCACCTCTCGATGACATAGTCTAGGTCGGGGTAGGGTAAGTTTTTCACGAATAGGCAATACTGATTTCGGGTTAATTCCCACCTATATGACTTCTTAGGATCGTCAAGCCTAGGGTTTAAGTTCTTCCTTCCTTAACCATTGATCTGCTAAGTGATGCTTGGTAGGCAATACCGATTTCGGGTTAATTTCTACCTAGATGGCTTCCTAGGATCGTCAATCTTTGGGTTTAATTGCACTCAACCAAATCTGACCAATCCAAATAAAACTCTACCTTCCAATAAATTAATTGAGTGAATACAATTGAAAAACACAGAATATATATAAAGCATAAATTGATTCTAGTCTTTACACAAAAATTCAATTAACAATGTTAAAGAAATAAATATAAAGAATGGAATAAAGGAAAGAGATGCTCATGGATTTATTGATGTAAAAGTGGGCTCCAAAGTAATCTCCGCTCGCGATCGTCTAATATCAGAATAGGATCTTCCGATTATACAAACATAAAATGAACTAAGTAAAAACTAAGAACGAAATAAAAACCTAATGGTAAATGATGTCTTCCTCCAATCATGTTCTTAGTAGTAATAAAATCCAAGGGACGTCTTCTTTGTGCATGCTATATGTTTAGACTTAGTTTGCTTGAGGGTGTTCAAGTGTGGGTGTGTGATTTGCCATGTTCTTGAATTTTATTTACATCAATCTTACATCAATGTTCTCTAACTTTAGCTTGTTTAAGGAAATAAATCAAGTCGTTTTCGTATTTAAATTTTTTCTCTTTGCTCTTTTTTCCCATATATGTGTTTTGGTTGCTTGAGGACAAACAACAAGTTAAGTGTGGGGGAGTTTGATCTGCCACGAATGACACTATTATTTACATCCCTTTTTACACATAACTATAGCTTGTTTAATAGTAAATCAAAGCATATTAGTATATATTTAGGTTTTTATGCTTCAAGTAGTAATTTATGCTTTTTAGTAGTTTTTTTTATTACATTTTAGATATCTAAATAAGATTACATTGTATTGTAGGATAAATGGGAAGCTAAACATATTCAGGTCGAAACTGTTGCCTATGTCACGACACCAAGACATCGATGTCACAACATTGAAGACAAAAGCAATAACAAGTCGTAGAGTGAAATTGCTTGCTATGTCACGACACCGTATCCTATGTTGCAACATTGTAGGCCTATGTTGCAACACGACTTTTGCGCGGCCCAAAAGTCCCTACATGTGACAACTACATTTTTTAGGGTAATTAGGAGTATTTTTCCTAGTCAAACTCTAAGTACTTCAAGGGTAGTTTTGACACTTTAATATTTTGAGTTTAGCCTATATAAAAGCCATTGTAATCAATTTAAACACACAATTTTAAGGAGGCAAAATTTATTCTTAGATTTTTATTTAGTTTACGCCATGTTCTTGTAACCAGAAGATCCTATTCTAAAGTGAGACTTTCGCGAGCGAAGATTGTTCTGGAGCAATGCTTTCATCGATAAATCCATGAGCATATCTTTCCTTTATTCTACTCTTTATATATCTTTCTTTAACATTGTTTATTTAATGTTTGTGTAAAGATTAGAATTAATTTATGCTTTATACATATTTCGCATGTTTCAACTATTTTAATCTAATTAATCAATTGTTAGGTAGAGTTTTATTTGGATTAGTTGGATTTGGTTGAGTGCAATTGAACTCTAAGATTAACAAACCTAAGAAGTCATCTAGGTAGGAATGAACCCAAAATCGAAATTGCCTACCAAGCACCACTTAGCAGATCAGTGGTTAGGGAAGGAAGAATTTAAACCCTAGGATTGGCGACCTTTAGGAAGTCATATAGGAAGAAATTAACCCAGAATCGATTTTGCCTATCCATGAAAACCTAACCTTACCCCTATCTAAACTATTTCATCGATGTTACTAACCAGTTAGCCTGAGTGCTAGATTTGGTAGGGAATGATAGTTGCTAATCAACTTAGAAATATGGGTGCTGCCTACAATAGGACATTTAGTTGTTAACCATGGCAAATAGCCTTAAACTCATGGGAACATGTATGTGTTTGAAATGTTAATAGATGTGATATCTATTATGATATGTGATTGGGCGATCCGAGGTTTAACCCAAGGAAGAATTTGAATAGAGTAAGTTAGTATAATTGTAACAACCCATTTTTAGAGGTGTTGGAAACAGTGGTTTTAGGATCACAATTCTAACAAGTAAATTATTATTATTTTAAGGTCTATGGGATTATATTAAGGTCGTATTAAAATTTTGTTAAGGAAATTTAAAGTTCACTTAGTTAATTAAGTAAAAAGGACTAAATCGCAAAAGGTAAAAATGTTGAGTTCTATTAGTTAAAAGAGTCAAATGGCTATGAAACCTTAAGCTAAAGGACTCGAAGGGTAAATAAAAAATTTAATGAGATAGTGGATGTGCATGACAAGGTTTTATTGTAATTTTGATGATTTTTAAAGGTTAAAAGTAATTGAGCAATTAAACCTAAATTAAGTAAAATAAAATTTACTTCATCGTCTCCAAAATTCATTCTTCACCGAAATTTGAAGAAAGAAAAACAATTCTTAGGGTTTTAAGTTCGACAACTTAGAAGCTTGCATGGT
Organism: Gossypium gossypioides; assembly: GCA_013467495.1. Taxonomy (NCBI): domain Eukaryota; kingdom Viridiplantae; phylum Streptophyta; class Magnoliopsida; order Malvales; family Malvaceae; genus Gossypium; species Gossypium gossypioides. Next base: position 21,367,947 of record CM025141.1, read on the forward strand.
ATGTGATTTCAACCCTATTTTTAATGATTTTTATGTTTTTGAGTTCGTTTTAGTTTAATCTAGCTAGCCCGGGGGTTACTTTGAAAAAACTGTTAAAGGTTGAGGGTTATGCCATGGATGTTCTTAAATGATTTTTGATGTTACTTTATAGATTATGAATCCTTGGTGAAAAATAAACAAGTTTTGTTAAGTGATTTTTGATGAAATTTCATTTAGGGATTTATTTGTAAAAATAGTAAAATTTCATGCTAAATTTATGAAATGATAGTTTAATTGGGTTAGTATAAGTCCCTAGGAAATTCAGCTAGCTTGAATGGAGGATTAAAATGGTTAGATTTCAATTTATGAGCATAAAAACTAAATTGTGAAAACTTAAAATGTGAGGAGCAAATTGGTAATGTTGCATAAATATGAAATGTGGATTAAATTGAATACTAGAAGTGTTTAATTGATTGAAATTACCTATTTAGATCAAGATAAACCACGTTCGAACTTAGATCGAGGAAAAGTTAAAGCTTCAGATTAGTTTGAGCTAACTTCTACGCCCCTAGTCATTGAGGTAAGTTCGTATGAATGATTATCGTGTTAATGATATTTAAATTGAATGTTTACTATGTTATGTTTAATGTAAATGATCGATATATAAACGTATCAATGCTATGACAAATTGACGGATATTGAGTCCCGGTTGAACCTTAAGAATTCTTAGGATACAAATGACAGATCATTAGGGATTTCATGTTTCGGGTGCTGAGATCTTGCATTTGTTACGGATTCTCCACAGCTTGTGTGAGTAATGATGTAAAGGAAAGGTTACGATTATATATAAAGGCACACTTCGTGTGAGCTTTTCTGAGTATCCAATGTAATTCTAGATGGTTAAACGGGTAAGAAAAGGATATGAAATGGTAAGTATTAAAATGGAATTAAACATAATATTATAGAAATGATTTATGAATTGAATGATGTATTTCATATGGAAATATACTTATCTTATGGATAAATTCATTTGGATCATGTACAAGTGTACTAACTTGTGAATTTGATGATGTTGTATAGGCTTATGCCAAGCTTATGGCTTTGGCTGATATTATACTAATGCTTTATATTATGCAAATGAAATGGTAAGTTATGTTTTGGTTTATACGAGCTTACTAAACACTTATTGCTTACGTAATTTCTTTCTTATGTTTTATAGATTATCAGAAGCTCGATTTAGTTGGAAACTTGTTGGAGACCTATCACACTATCCAGCAAGCATTTTGGTAGTTTTTGAGCATTTTGGTCAAGGTTTATAATGACATGTATATGATGTTGTGTAATGGTGTTTAGATATGTTTAGGTATTAAAGAATATGTTTGGTTGATGCACTTTTATGTTTATCAAGTGTGGTTATCTTGGGTACTTGTTAAGGCTTGTAAATATGACTCTTATGGTATGTTTTTGAATGGCTTGGAAATGGTTAAATATGGTATGTTTTAGTACCTAAATGGACTAGGTTTGCAATTATGAAATGAGACATGTGAACATGTTTAGATAAGTGATGTTGGATGCAAAATGTGGTGCCTTTGAATGGCATATTGGTTAGGTGATCTAGGATGCTTGAAATGGTATGTTTATGCAAGATTTAGATGGTGTTTGAAACCCTTAAATGTGTGCTTAAATGGTTTGAAAATTTATGCATGAAATGGTTTTGAAATGACTTGATTTTAGTTAAATTTTAGGTTCACACGGCCAGAGACACGGGCGTATGACTCAGCCATGTGAGACACACGGCCTGGTTGCACGATCGTGTGTCATCTGAGAATTTCAATGGGTTCAAGTCAGTGAGTTACACGGCCTAACACACAGCTTGACACACGGGCTTGTTTGGCAACTCAAAAAGTTACAAGGCCTGGTAGTAGGTTATTGGTTCATCTTGGTAGTAATAAGATGTAAGGTGATTTGAAACAAATGTACTGCAGGGCAAGTATGAAAAGAGAGATTTCAGAGTTCTTATCAAAATGTTTGATCTGTCAGCAAGTTAAAGCAGAACATCAGGTACCTTCTGGTTTATTACAACCTGTGATGATTCCAGAGTGGAAATAGAAACATGTTACAATGGATATCGTATCGGGATTGCCTTTATCTCTGAGAAAGAAAGATGTTGTATGGGTCATTGTAGATCGTTTGATGAAATCCGTACATTTCATACCAGTGTGTAAGGATAATACACTTGAGAAATTGCCAAGATTGTATGTTTCTGAAATTGTTAGACTACACGGTGTACAGATTTACGTCTCGATTCTGGAGTAAGTTACATGAAGCTCTAGATTCTTGACTGCATTTCAGTACAACATTTCATCCACAGACTGATGGCTAGTCTAAGTGAGTAATTCAAGTACTTGCGAATATGCTTCGATGTTGTGTTTTAGAGTTCGAAGGTAACTGGGAGAAATTTTTTCTGTTAGTTGAATTTGCATATAATAATAGTTATAAGGCAAGCATTAAAATGACACCGTATGAAGCTTTGTATGGTTGAAATGTTGAACTCTGTTATACAGGACTAATCTGAGCGAGAAAAAGTTATTCGGTGTTGGTTTGATTAAAGAAATCGAAGAAAATGTCAAAGTAATACGTTACAGTTTGAAAGATTCTTCTGATTGTTAGAAATATTATGCAGATTTGAAAAGAAAAGATATAGAATTTCAAGTTGGTGACAATGTATTTCTGAAAGTGTCACCTTAAAGAAATGTTATCCGTTTTGGCCGAAAAGGAAAGCTTAGTCTGTGATTCATTGAGTCGTATGAGATTATCAAGAGGATTGGACCAGTGGCTTATCGATTGGCATTACCGTCAAAATTAAAGAAAATACATAATGTGTTTCATAAATCGATGTTATGACTGTATCGATCATACCCTTCACATGTGATTTCACCTGTAGATGTTGAGATTTAGCCAGATATGACGTATAATGAAGAACTAATCAGAATTTTATCTCGGGAAGTTAAAGAGCTGAGAAATAAAAGAATAGCTTTAGTTAAAGTTCTCTGGCAACGTAATGGAATTAAAGCCAGGGAACCGGAAGAAGCTATGAAAGTGCAAGACTAGAACATATTTTCTGGTAAGATTTTCGGGGACGAAAATTCCTTTAAGGGGAGAGTTGTAACAGACCGTTTTCAAATGTGTCAGAAATGGTGGTTTCGGGACCACAATTTTAATAAGTAAATTATTATTTTATTATTATTTTAATGTCTATGGGATTATATTAAGTTCGTATTAAAATTTCGTTAAGAAATTTTAAAGTTTACTTAGTTAATTAAGTAAAAAGGACTAAATTGTAAAAGGTGAAAAGGTTGAGTTCTATTAGTTAAAAGGGTCAAATGCCTATTAAACCTTAAAATAAATGACTTGAAGGGTACATAAACCATTTAATGAGATAGTGGATGTGCATGGCAAGGTTTTATTATAATTTTGATAGTTTTTAAATGTGGTAATTGAACAATTAAACCTAAAGTAAGTAAAATAAAATTTACTTCATCTTCTCCAAAACTCCTTCACCGAAATTTGAAGGAAGAAAAGCCATTCTTAGGGTTTTAAGGTTCGACAACTTAGGATCTTGCATGGTATGTGATTTCGACCTCGTTTTTAATGATTTTTATGTTTTTGAGTTTGTTTTAGCTTAATCTAGCTTGCCCAGGGGTTACTTTGTAAAACTATTAAAGGTTGAAGGTTATGCCAGGAATGTTCTTGAATGACTTATTTGTTAATTTATAGATTATGAATCCTTGTTGAAAAATAAACAAGTTTTGTTAAGTGATTTTTGTTGAAATTTCATTTAGGGATTTATTTGTGAAAATAGTAAAATTTCATGTTAAATTTATGAAATGATGGTTTAATTGGGTTAGTATAAGACCCTAGGAAATTCGACTAACTTGAATGGATGATTAAAATGGTTAGATTTCAATTTATGAGCATAAGGACTAAATTGTGAAAAGTTAAAATATTAGGGGTAAATTGGTAATTTTGCATAAATATGAAATGTGGATTAAATTGAATACTAGAAGTGTTTAATTGATTGAAATTACCTATTTGGATCAAGATAAATCACGTTCGAACTTAGATCGTGGAAAAGCTAAAGCTTCGAATTAGTTTGAGCTAACTTGTACAACCCTAGTCATCGAGGTAAGTTCATATGAATGGTTATCATGTTAAATTTATTTAAATTGAATGTTTACTATTTTATGTTTAATTTAAATGATTGATATATAAACGTATCAATGCTATGATGAATTGATGGATATTGAGTCCCGGTTGAACCTTAGGAATTCTTAGGATACAAATGACATGTCATTAGGGATTTCATGTTTCGGATGCTGGTCTTGAATGTCCTACCGATGGCTAAGATCTTGCATTTGTTGCGGATTCTCCACAACTCGTGTAAGCAGCATCGTGTAGCTTACGTTTCGACCTACAGGTCGTGTGAACAGGCCCATTTCACAGCTCGTGTGAGCAATGATGTAAAGGAAAGGTTACGGTTACATGTAAAGGCACACTTCGTGTGAGCTTTCTCGAGCATTTGATGTAATTCTAGATGGTTCAACGGGTAAGAATAGGATATAAAATGGTAAGTATTCAAATGGAATTAAACATAATCTTATAGAAAGGATTTATGAATTGAATGATGTACTTCATATGGAAATATACTTATCTTATGGATAAATTCATTTGGGTCATGTACAAGTGTACTAACTTGTGAATTTCATGATGTTGTATAGGCTTATGCGAAGCTTATGGCTTTGGTTGATATTATACTTATGCTTTATATTATGCAAATGAAATGGTAAGTTATGTTTTGGTTTATACGAGCTTAGTAGGCACTCGTTGCGTACATAATTTCTTTCTTATGTTTTATAGATGATTGGAAGCTCGATTTAGTTGGAAGCTCACTGGAGACCTAGCACACTACCCAGTAAGCATTTTGGTAGTTTTTGAGCATATTGGTCAAGGTTTATAATGGGATGTATAGGATGTTGTGTAATGGTGTTTTGATACGTTTAGGTCTTAAAGATTATATTGGTTAGGTGATCTAGGATGCTTGAAATGGTATGTTTATGCAAGCTTTAGATGGTGTTTGAACCCCTTGAATGTGTGCTTAAATGGTTTGAAAAGTTATGCATGAAATGGTTTTGAAATGACTTGATTTTAGGTAAATTTTGGGTTCACATGGCCAGGGACACGAGCGTGTGACTTAGTCGCGTGAGACACTCGGCCTGGTGACACGACCTTGTGTCATCTAAGAATTTCAATGGGTTCAAGTCAGTGAGTTACACGGCCTAACACACTGCTTGACACACGAGCTTGTTTAGTAACTCAAAGAGTTACACGGCCTGGCACTCGGGTTAGGGGTGTTACATTTAGTGGTATCAGTGCTACGATTTAGTCGGTGAAGACAATTATGCAAAGTATATTAATGTAATCAATGAATTTGTTTTATTAACCAATATGTTTTAAAAAATTACAAGTTTACAAACGAATATACTATACTCAGGGCACCAGATCCAATAGTCTCCCACTTGCTCTAGTAAAGTAGATAAGCCAGATTTTGCATTACCATGCTCTCTACGTGTTTCTCAAAACTCCTATTTAGTATAGTCTTGGTAAACGAGATGACAAGGTTGTCCTCAGATGCAACATTGACTACATCCATGATTCCATCTACAACTGTCTCATTTATGATATGATACTTTCAATCGATATGTTTCGTCCTCTTGTGATTTATCGTCTCCTTGGTATTAGATATTGCCGCACTGTTGTCACAATACAGTGTGATAGCTTTTTCCATACCATGAACAACTTCAAGATCTGTGATGAACTTTTGAAGCCATATTGCTTCTTTGGTAGCCTCAAAAGCAGCCACATATTCGGCCTCCATAGTGGAGTCAGCAGTACAAGTCCTCTTTACACTTCTCTACACAATGCACCTGTCACCTAGGAAAAAAACACAGCCTGATGTCAATTTCCTCAGATCTCGACACGTTTGAAAGTTAGAATAAGTATATCTGATAAGAGTAAGGTCTCATCTAGATTACACAAGCATATAATCGCTCGTTCTCTGTAAATACTTGAGTATATACTTAATTGCTTGCCAGTGCCTCGATCCTGAATTAGTCTAATATTGACTTACCAACCCCACTGTAAAACAGATATATGAGTGTGTACATAGCATACATGAGATTTCCTACTACCAAAGCATAAGGAACCTTTCCCTTGTTCTCTCTTTCTTTTGCTGTCTTAGGATAGTCCTCTAAAGAGAGATGAAATCCCGATACGGAGGGTTGATTTCCCTTCTTCGAATCAGTCATTGCATAACGCTCCAATATCTTCTTTATGTATAAATCTTGAGACAATGCTATCACTTTGTTCTTTCGATTCCTCAAGATTCGAATACCTAGAACAAAATTAGCTTCTCTCAATTCCTTCATGCTAAACGGTTGGGTTAACCACAGTTTAACCGATGACAGTGTCTTTACATCATTCCCAATAAGTAGAATATCATCGACATATAGAACGAGAAAGAACACCTTTCCATTCCTAAATGTTTTAAACACAAGGTTCATATACCTTTTGATCAAATCTAAAAGTCTTGATCGCTTGATCGAATCTTTGATTCCGTGATCTAAGCAGTTTGCAAACTTTATCCTCATTTCCTTTAGCTATATATCCGGTGGGTTGCATCATGTAGGTGCTCTCTTCAAATAGCCATTCAAAAATGTTGTCTTAACATCCATTTGCCAGATCTCGTAATCAAGAGCCGCCACAATGGATAGTAATATGTAGATTAACTTGAGCATGACAACCAGTGAGAAGGTTTCTTCGTAATCGATGCCTTCTTTTTGAGTATAACATTTTGTTACAAGTCTAGCCTTATAAGTTTCCACTTTTGCATCCACATTTGTTTTCCTCTTGTAGGTACACTTACACCCTATAGGTTTTATCCCTACCAGCAAGTCTACATGTTCCCATACTGAGTTAGAATACATAGAGTTCATATAAGCTTTCATAGCTATTTTCCAGAGCTTTGAATAAACACTCTGCATTACTTCGTCATATGTGAGTGGGTCATCATCTTCCTGTTTGATTGAATTAGTGCTAAAACCAGTTCCACCATATTGGAAGAACTTAGACCTACAAGAGACCCTCCTACTGTGATGAGGCTTCCTATGTTCCTGATCATTTGCAAGTATACTATTAGAAGTTGGTTCTAGAATCATTTCAGTAGGGTTTTGTATTTTTTCTTGAAAGCTCCTCTAGTACCTTTTTACTCCGAGGTTTCAAGTCATTCATGTAAGTTTATTCAAGGAAAGTAGAATGAGTTGTGACTATAATAGTTTTCTCTTTCAGGTTATAAAACAAACCATCTTTTGTTCCCTTTGGATATCCTACAAACATGCACAATTTTGTCAGTGATTCCAACTTCCTCGCATCTTTATCAAATACGTGGGTCGGGCATCCCCAAATCCTAAAATGATTAAGATTCGGCTTCGTAGCATGCCACAATTCGTGCTACATTAGTTGACACATCATTCAGAATATAGCAAGCTATTTGTACAATGTATCCCTAAAAAGAGATTGGCAGCTTTGAATAACTTAACATCGAATGTACCATGTCTAACAATGTTTGATTTCTTGTCTTTACCATGCCATTATTGTAACACCCCTTACCCGAGACCATTGCCGGAGTCGAGCATGAGGCGTTACTTGACTTAACTTAGAAGTTCGGGGCATAAAAATTTACTTTTAAAAGTTATTTCATTGTTCATAATAAGGCTGTCCACCAGCGCAGCAGTTACTAAATTAATTATAAGTCGAGTTAAAAAACTAGAAATTTAGATCCGTAAATTTTTTCTGAAACTAGACTCATATATACTTTTATAATAAAATTTTCAGAATTTTTGGTTTATCCAATTAGTACATTTTATTAGTTGAAGTCTCCCCTGTTTCACTGATCGACTGTCCTGACCTCTTATTACTAAAATTCAATTATCTCATTGTACAGACTTCATATGGTGTTCTCACTTATTTATATAGAAATTAGATTAAATAAGGAATCTAGACATATAAATTACAACTGATAAATATTTTTTTACAATTTTTAATGATTTTCCAAAGTCAAAATAGGGGATTCCAAAAACCACTTTTAACCTTATCTAACTAAAATGCAAATATCTCAGAATACATAATTCTTTTGTCTACACCGTTAGTTTTCTATGAAAATAGACTCAATAAGCTTTAATTATATATCTCATCCACCCTCTAATTCATTTTCCACTATCCTTGGTGATTATTCAAAATCACGCCACTACTGCTGTCTCAAAACTGATTCACTACCAATTTTTACTTTTTCATGATTTCTATGCATAATTTAT